>DWMY01002426.1:0-11849 GCA_018249775.1 Heliconius hecalesia formosus
AATAACTGCTATTGTTGTTCTTCTTTAACGTTATTATCAAATGCTACAATATTGTAAATAATTATATTTGGATTTTTCTTTTTATATTATATAAATTAAAATTAGTATGTCATTAGTTAATGAGGCCTGTCGTGGCGCAGCGGCACGAAGTGTTACTGTAAAACCGACTGGTTATGTGTTCGATCCCCACTCGAGGAGATGAAATATTTACTTAAATTTATATTTCCATTTCTTCGCTCTGGTGTCGAGGTTTCCCCACTTTCTGCCGAATTCTGGAAGCATTGCGTGTTGAGTGGCAGAACTTAACGCCGCGCTTTACCTTGATACGAGAGCGAAGAAATGGAAATATAAATTTAAGTAAATATTTCATCTATTAATAAAATTAATTTTATTTCAGTGTTTTTCGTTTGCTTCCTGCCGTACCATGCGCTGGAACTATGGTTTTACCTGTGGCCGACAGCGCAGAGCGATTACAACGACTGGATTCACGCTCTACGGATAGTTGCGTTTTGTTTAAGGTACGATAATTTATTATAAAGTGTATTGTAAGTATATTTTAAGCCTTCCATTGTTTTTTTTTTCTTAATTTACTCTGGTATCGTTCGTATATACTTCTTTCGCGTCGTCTTGGAAGTAGTATGCCGTCCTTAAAGCTGTGTTTGGTAAGCTAATTTAGAAAGTAGAGTATTACTTAAGGCCGTCATGGCGTATGTACCCACATGTGCATGTTCCCACTGGGGAGAATATTTAATATTTTCATTTCCTGGCTCTGGTAACAAGGAAAATCGCGGCGTTGAGTTCCGCCACTGAACACGCAATGACTCGAGAATTCGGCAGTCAACATGAAACTTAAGCGTTTTAACATGAAATAACTAACATTTCAAATAAGGCTTTAAAAAAGCTTAAATATGAAATATGTCACATAATACTTTAAAATACTATAAAATTAAATTCCTTAATATGCCATCTATCATGCATTTATATTATACATAATATAAATCAAATTGTAAATCGACAGCTTCAAAACTTTGTATAAAATTGGAAAATCCCAGTGCATAAAGTAAGGTAATCAACCCTCGAAATTAAAGTTTTTGAATTTTGTACAACGGTTGCATGCATTTAAATAACTGTGGTGGCAGTTGAACTCCGTTTAGAAAATAATCACTTTTAATACTTTCGTAACGTTAAATACAGTTATTTGATGAAAATTACCAATTTTAAATTTATTATTATTATATCGGTTTTTATAAATTTGCTAATATTTCGTAATAGATGAATCGGTGTCGAGTCGGTGAATGAACTTGAAAAGAGATCATGATATAATTTAAAAAAATGATTTTAAATAGAATAGTTGTTGGCGTATTTGAAATTTTAATATATATCGAAAAAATAATAGTTTTATTTGTCATAGGATAATGTTCCCGTGTTAGAATAGGATCACCCTGGTACTGGTGGCATCGTAAGAGGCGACTAAAGTACGTGTGGAAGAGTCATGTTGCCAGAAATTGCATCACGCATGGGCAGACTCGACCGTTGATCCGTCGGTCGCTTTACACCTTTTATACCTGATCAGTATATTTGTACATATTATGCTATATTCACCTCGTGAAGTGTACCAATAAACTGATATTGAAGCTGGATAAGTTTATGTCCCAACTTGAATCGACTATCGATCCTATTTATAGAACAGCTGTCGGTGTATAGACGAACATTACTAATATATATTTAGATGTAGGTATAATGTAGCAAAGATCTTCGGTCTTAATACTTTATAAAGGAAAAACTCCTTAGAATTTCATGAATTCATCCGTGCACGACTTCAAGTGGCATTAGCCTATTCAAAAGTATTCCGTCACTTTTTTGACGAAAATTGTAATTTATGAACATTCAATTAAGATACGCAAATGCTAGATACTCAAATCTGTAAGAAAAATATAGAAGACAAAAAATACTATTGTTTTATTTTAGAGTTGAAAAAAAGATTTGGCAAATAAATATTTATTTTTGGGGTTCCGTACTTCAAACAGAAAAAAATTAAAAGACAGACTGTCCGTCTTGCAAGTCTTCTTTATTTCAAGATCGCGTTGAAATATTAAGCTAAAAATAATATCAAATATTAAGGCTTATGGTTCCTTATAGCCAGAAAATAATCTAGTTTCTTAGTTAACGCGACAAAAAATACAAGCATTTATGCATTTGATATGAAATCCGCCGCGTAACCAAAACCTACAGGATACTTCCCGTGGACCTACAGTTATGAAATTTGGCTCTAAATAAGAACTTACAATACAAATAAAGGACAGAATGAGAAAAGACAAAAAACATTTTAAATTTATAATAATTGTAGTTAATTTCATACGAATTGAGTACGCCTGCTGTACACTTGTGTTTGAATGTAGGTCAGCCTGAAATTAATACGGAATCCTCGGTAAGTGGGCCCGACTCGCACTTGCCCGGCTTTTATTTCAGTTTATAATGATTTTGAAATATATGTATCTATTTATGCATTTTGAATTATGACAAATCATATTTTTAACAAATAAATAAATATTTTAAATTGGGGCCGGTCGTGGCGCAGAGGCACAAAGTGTGTCTGTAAAATCGACTGGTTGTGGGTTCCATCCCCACTCAAGGAAGTGAAATATATATTAACATTTATATTTTCATTTCTCCGCCCTGGTGTCGAGGCAAAGCGCGGCGTTGAGTTCCGCCACTCAGCACGCAATGCCTCCAAAATTCGACGTAAGTAAGTGGGGAACGGAGTGTTTTAACACGAGGTTACCTCTGCCTACCCTGCTGTGTGCGGTGCAGTGTGAAGCTGATTTTTATTATTTTTTTAAATATTTTAAATCAAAAAAAATAATGAAAGACTCTTTTAGGTATCTCAAAATTGATGTTACGAAAGTTGATACTAATGTATGTGAAGGGGAAAATTTATGAGTAATTTGCATTTCATCTCAAGGGTAGGAAACTCGCATCAATCGCTGAGATTAAATCAGCTGGCGTTGAAGTATAAGCGAAGCTTCGCGGTTTTAAAATATTTTAAGACAGAATAGCATAAAACTATGAATATTCATTAATTTCCTGATACCCTTAACGATTTCGAGTAAATTTGATTCAAAATTCCTTTTTTTTTGTTTTGGAAAACTTTATAATTGTAATAATAATAACTTTAGAATTTGAAACCAATTTTTATATTATATATTTTCTACAAAAAAAATCCTTCTTCTCTAGTGTTATAAGAAAAAAGGTTAAAAAGTTAACTCAGTGCCGAAAGATAATAAAAAATATTTCCTACAAGTGGCACTTTGCATATTCTGGAGGATTCATAGGAAGGGAATACTTAGGCAGAAGGAGTCAAATGTTAAGACACTCCGCTCCCCATATCTCGCCGAATTCTGGAAGCTTTGAGTTTTGAGTGACGAAACTCAACGCCGCACTTTGCCTCGACCTTCTCCCTTCTCCATCCTTCAGAAATCGAACCCAAAACTTGTTGCGTTCACACGCTTGTGCCCCTGTGTCACGACTGGCCTCATTTATAAACATTGTATTATTATAATAAAAATATTTACGCCAATTTGCGAGCAATCGACATAGCTACGAAGTAATCAAAGGGCTTCCTTTGTCTTGTCAGGAAGAAGCATTAGGAACAGATAATGATATTGATAAATGGAATATTTTCAAATCGTGATTTGATTTGATTTAAGTCTATTTAACTCTAACCAGGCCGACGCGACGTGGCGTAGTGGCTGGTGACTGTTAACGTGGTGGTTGTGGGTTGATCCCCATTTGGGCAAATGAAATTATTATATAAAGATATTTACATTTATTTTCCCCTATGGCAAAATACAGAGTAGAATTGATTTTGGCAACACAGTACGTAATATCTTAAAATTGGGCGGAAGGTGGGGAAAGGAAATATACTGACACTAGGTTTTCGCTGTCTACACCGTATATACGGTATAAAATATGAATATTTTAGATTTCATTTTAATAAAATGTTTTATAACAACTTTGTTAGATAAAAAAAACTACATTTCGTTGTATAGACGCCTCCATAAATTTAAAATATTTTATTTATTTCTATTCTCCAAGGCATGGAGTCGAAGCTAGAATGTTCCCTTTGTTCACCAGTGAATTGTTATGCCGATTCTATAGGATAAAATGGACTAGCCAGTAGGAAACCGCTTAGCTATGCACTATGGGACCTATTTTAAAAGTTTTACACAATAAGTCGTTATTGTCGCGTAGTACGTGAATTTGACATGACGATCAGAAGTTATAGTTAAAAATCTTTTATTTAAAATAGTTTTTGTATTTTGAACGATTCTTCTTCATTCAATTCAATTAAATTAAATCAGCTTCACACTGTATCCCGCATACAGCAGGGTAGGCAGAAGGGAACCTAGTGATAAAGAAGAAGATAGATTTTTTCGAGGCATTGCATGTTGAGTAGCGGAACTCAACGCTGAATTTTTGTCTTGTTGCCAGAGCGAAGAAATGAGAATATTAATTATTATTTAATAATTAAGTCCCTTGAGTGGAGATCGAACCCAGAACCGTCGCATTACAGTTACATCCTTGTGCCCCTGGACTACGATGGCGTCGTTTATAATACTTTTCATATTTTGAACGTTCTCCTTAATGGATCTTGAATAAGCTATATAATCTTGTTTAATTCATTTATGGCCGGCACTGGGTAACAACGTCACTATACTATTTCGAAATACTATTTAGTAAGTTTATGATGATGGATGTTTGTTCAACTTTCACGCAAAAACTGCTAAACTGTTTTAGATGAAACTTTACAGTTATATAGCTCATATATCAGTACAACATTTAGACAACAATACATATATGTAAACATTATGTATAGTTTGTCTACAATGCCGAAGCCATGTTGGGGTTACTAGTAGCTGGTATTGCTGGTGGTGCAATTATAAATATGTATGTACATATATTAGCTGTTTTTTTTAAAATAAGTAGTAGAAATATGAAATGTAAACTTACATAAATATGTTCAGCTTTCTCAACTCCTGCGTGAACCCAGTGGCTCTGTACTGTGTGAGTGGCGTCTTCAGACAGCACTTCAACCGCTACCTTTGCTGCCGTCGCGGTGCATTACACCCGTCCTGCAGTTCCAGGCTGTCGAGGACTGCTATATGTGAAACGTCCTTTAGAAGCACTCAGCGACATCGATGCAATCGGTAAGATTTTAAAAGCATTTTTTTCCAGCTTCACATTGTATCTCGCATATAGCATTGTAAGCAGAGGGAACCTGGAAACTTAGTGTTAACCATATCTGTTCTCATTATAGCACTTCCGTTTCTCACTTTCGGCCGAACTCTCGAGGCATTGCGTGTTGAGTGGCGGAATTGAATGCTGCTCGCAGCAACATATTTAAAATGAAAATATTTAAATTATAAAATTAAGTATAAGTTTCTTTTAAATGGCCTGTTATTTGTGAGTTTTTACTAGGGTCATGTCGGTCATGTATTAGTGCATTCTTTGAATTTAAGTACAATATTTCCCGACTGCTAAGGAAGGGTTATGTTTTTCGCGCGTATCTTGTATGTATGTAATATTCTTTATTACCTCATATCTCCAGAACCGCTGAAGGGATTTACATATTTGAGGTATCGTTAGATTTGTATCAGCAGTCCAAGTGTTCTTAGATAGGTGAAGTTAAAAAAAAAACAATCAAGGCGGCTGTGGGACGCCATTGGACTTAGCGATAAAAAATTTTTTCGTTTCGAATACCACAATATGGGTATCAAATTCAAGAGCTCAATACGAGGATTTCAAAAAGGTATATCATGATTATCATTACCATAATGAATCCTAACAAAAAAGTGAAAAATAAAAAAACATTTGTAAAAACAAAAACCCCGACTGCATAAAACTAAAAAGATAATAAACAAGCCTAATAGTTTATTAGGATTACCAGTCGGGACCTATACTTCTTCAACAAGAACCCCGCATAATTTAAAGAGGTCCCGATTGTTAATCCTAATAAACTATTAGGCTTGTTTATTATCTTTTTAGTTTTATGCAGTCGGGGTTTTTGTTTTTACAAATATTTTTTTTTCTTTATTGTGTTCAAATAAATATGTCTAAAATTAGACATTTTACTACTTTAACGTACTAATACTAATATTATTTTATTAATAGATACATTTTTAGATTCCATCGAAATATACAAAATTTTTTTTTTAATTTAGAAATAAAATTTTAGAGCCATATAAATTAGTTTTATGGTCTGGCTGTCAATTATTTACAATATATCTAAATTATAAGCTTTTTGAAGTATTATATTACACTTGGATTAAATTGAGACGTCTATTTAATAATTACTTTTGTCTATTAAAATTCTCTCTTATGATATTTGAACCTAAATCCATTGAGTACGATAGTATCTATTTAATAAATAAGATCTTTAGTAAAGATACTTATTGAAATAAATTCTATTTTGATTTTTGATGACACTGGAGACACTTTATCCATACGCTTTCTCCTTTGTTTTCTTTTTTTTTATTTAGCTTCACGCTTTATGCCACATTAAACAAGATGGGTAAAGGAAACCCAGAAACCTAAAGTTGAGACACTTCCGTCTTACTTTCCGCCGAATTCTGAAGGCAATGCGTGTTTAGTTGCCAGTGCAAGGAAATGAAAATATAAAACATTTAATTCCCCCAAATGGGAATCGAATCTACATACCGTCGCCACACCTGTTTCACCTTGTTAGATTTAACATTAGCTCATATATATTATACAATTTCTACAATTTAAATAGGAATCCAACAGAAAGCGTGGTCATATCCAACTACGACTACGGCAGTTCAAAGAAGAAAAACAACATCATATCTAGGAACAGCACGGACGGCGTCACTATCATGACTATTAGAGATTCAAATGATTTCATAACCGATGTCAATGAAAAATGTGTTGAAAGATAGATTATATATATTTTATTTGGGTTTTTAATGTATGTACATATATACGAAAAATTTTACAAAATATCTGGATAAATTTATAAGATTTCTTTTCTTTGTATTTTGTTTTTGATATTTGTTTGTTTCTTAAAACTACTGTAACTATAGTGAGTATTGATTTTAAAAAAATGTTTTACTTTATGAACATATATTAAGAAAACATTCTAATCTAATGACAAAATATGAAAAAAAAAATTAGATAAGTTTTTTTCTGTGAAAAAATATTCAAATGTAATAAAAATTACATTTTAATTAAAAAATATATATATATTTTTATCTGATCTTAGGGATGAGTTAAATTTTTTTAGTTTAAAAGACATTAAAAAATATCTATATAATATATGTAAATGTACATAGTATCAATATTATAAGAAGTATAGTAATAAAGCGTTACATTGTTTTTTGAGACATTGGGTGTTAGCTGCTGGAAATGCAAGAAAATGAAAATATGAAATATTTGATTTCCTCAAGTGGGAATCGAATTCACAGCCGTCAAATCTATCACTTACTATTATCGTCGAAAAGAGAAACTAAGTTGTATATTTATTATTAAAATTATTAAAAATAATACTTATTTATTAGAGACTCAAACGCGGCTTCGCTCGCATAAACTTATTATATATTATTATATTATAATAAGTAAAAAAATATGTTAATAACAAACATACATTTATCTTTATAATATTACTATCATTTTGATGTGACAACAACATATATAAAATGTAAATACTCTCAATTATTACCAAAGATGTAGCTAATTATTTATTATTCGTTATTTAATAAATGTTTATATTATTATAATTGTGTAAATAATAATCAACGTACTCTTTGTAAACTCTCGCACTCTATTTTTTTTTAATTAACAAATGCACACACTATATGGTATACTAGCGACGTAAACGCGGCTTCGCCTGCTAAATTTATTGATGTATAGACAAATTATATAAAATGTTTACATAAATTGTAGTCTATGTGTTTGTCTGATGTATAAGCTATATTACTGTAAAGTTTCATCTGAATCTGTTTAGAAGTTTTTGCGTGAAAGTGAAACAAACATAAATCCTCACAAATTTTCACAATTGTAATATTAGTAGGGAGGATGTATATGGTTGTTACTATTTTAATTTATATTAAGTAAACTATAAATAAAGATATCTTCTATAAATATGTCATTTGTTGTCTAAAACTTGCTATTCTAATGGAAGAAAATGTGTCTTGCACAATTTTTTTATATATATTTCCACGCTGTATCCCGCAAACAGCATGGCGGACAGAGGGAACCAAGTGTAAAAACACTCCGTTCCCCAATTTCCAATTAATTTTCGAGTCATTACATGCTGAGTAGCGGATCTCAGCGCCGCGCCATGCTTACTTACAAGACGGAAATGAAAGTAATTTCTTCCCCCATTGGTGCTCTCAACATTCCCCCATTGTTACCCACAACCGCCTCTTTTAAAGTTAAATACAATACCGATAACGGCTATAAGATTAAATTAATATTGTAAAATAAACATATACATTATTATGTATGTTTATTAGATAGCATTTATAAGTTCACATTTGTTTATTCCTTGCCACACTTTTTGCTTTTAAAAAGCATCGCACAACCAACAAACACTTTAGTAGCGTTTTATACACATAATAAGTATATTTCTTTTATATACATATATACATTCCGATTTTAGTTCAATAATATCTAGTCAAATGTGAAAAAGGTATCTCTCATCTCTTTTATTGTTATTGTTATTGTAAGGCATATTTCCTTTTCATATCTTTTCTATTATATTATAAGTTATCAATCGAAATCCCCGTAATAAATCCTATTGTTATTCTTAGAATCAGAAATAAATGAGAATAATGAAGTGTCCACAATGTAATGAAATGGAAGCGATATCTACAAAGGCGTTACTATGAATAATGATGCCAAATATCCTTCTTGAGTTTGTCAAATTCCAAGGCGTAGGTCAAACCTTCATAGTACTTTACAAAGGTAAAAGGAATTTACTGAAGTAATTTTGGTTTGGAGATAGAAGCTTACTGGAGCTTCGCCTTGAAATTAATCATTAGATGTTCATATTTAGTAAGTTTTTCATTATTTTATCTATATATAAATATATATATAAAAGGACATGTACCTGACTGACTGAGGTAAGACGCACGCACAGCCGTAACCGCTGTGCGTAGAAACGTGAAATTTGGACATATGTTTATTTTCATAATCTGGATATCCACTAAGAAGGGATTTTGAAAAATGTTAACCCGAAAGGGATGAAAAAGGGGTTGAAAGTTTGTATGGAAATAAAATTAAATCGGCACCGATTTTTATAAAATTTGAAATTCAGATTCTTAAAAATATTTTATTGAACACGTTTTTCGTGGTTTTTTATAGAATTCACCCCTAAGGGTGCAAATAAGCGGGCGAAACCGCGCGCGCCCACTAGTCTTATAAATTCGTACATAACAATACACTTGCACACACATAGTTATTGTGATTTAAAAATAAAGCGAAGTTTGCATAAATACAGAAAATAAACATAAAAAATATTCATTTAACTCTAACCAAAGCCTACGTAAATATATTTAACGAATATGACGAATAGAATTATTGCATTATAGCTTTAAAAATATTTTTAAATAATAAAGAAAGAGTATAAGTAGTAGTTCTATGTTTAAAGAACGCAGAAAGGCATATCAGTAGAGGATTACCCTCTAATACAGTGCTTATAAAAGTTTCCTACCGCGTCCAGCGAAACTTTAAGCCAAGATAAAAATAGTCATGTGTTTTTAAGCTTACCAGAGTTTTTTTTACAGAAAAGGAGTAATTTAATATTACTTTAATATTTTAGCGAATTCTCGAGACATTGCGTGTTGAATGGCGGAACTCACCGCCGGGCTCTGCAAGTGGTAATCGAACCCAAAGCGTCGTTGCGTTTAGTCACACGCTTGTGCTTCTGCGCCATGACGACTTCAATTTTAAGTTTTAAAATTAATAAAATTTTAGTCTATTGAGTTTTTTTTTTATTTTCTGAGTTTACTTTCCGTTTTTTTTTTTAAATAAACAACATTTTAAATACAATATAAATATTATCTGTATGATGGCGAAGTCTTGTTTTAATCATGTTTTTTTCTAAGAGTCCCAACGCTCTAGGCCCATAACAACTGACTGACTGAGGATTTTTTTTGTTATCACATTGCCTTATCGCGCTCTAAAAGCCAGCTCAAACTTTGTGGAACATTTTTAGTGACTAATCACTTTATTTTCCGTCTATGTAAATTCTTTATATGATACATATTGCACCCTTGCACTAGACCTAAATATAAGGCTATTATTTTTTAGGATTTAACAAATGTATAGTTTTTTCTGAACTGATTTCGTTTATAGTGTCGAATTATGTGTTTTTTGCGAAATAAACGGTCATACCTTTTTTTTAAGTACATGTAGAAATACGATTTTTCAGAAAACTCAGGGACCGTAGACCTGAGTATATGGTTTGAATTTCAACTAAATATTTCGAAGCTTTCCTGAGATACAGTATCTTGACAGAAACCCAGATACCCAGACGGGCGAACAACAAAATGATCTTATAAGGGTTCCTTTTTCCCTTAAGATATACGTAACCCTAAAGGATACATAAATTAAAAATTGTATAAAATCTCAATATTAAGATTATACATGTATGTGTGAATTATACATGTATGTGTGTAAATATGCTAAGTTATTTAAAAATTTTAATATTATTTATTTTGCTGTATATTAATGTAAATGTTATTTTAAAATAAAACTCATGAAAATGAAAGTTTTTTTGTTTTATTTTCAATATCTTTCTTTTTTTTATGGAAAAGGACAAGGCAAATGAGCGTGCGGGTCACCTGATGGTAAGTGATCACCGCCACCCACGACCCCGTGCATCACCAGAGAAGCTAAAGGTGCGTTGCCTGCCCTTAAGATGGGTTGGGCGCCGGAGCGCGGCATTACCTGATGCGAAACGCAGTGGCATAAAGCCACTACTTAACGCCGATTTTAAATGCCGGGGTTGGTAATAATCCGGTCGAGTCTGCCCATGCGTGTTGCATTGCTGGCGACGTGACTACCACACGTACTTTAGTCGCCGCTTACGACACCACCAGATTATTCTTCTAATGTGTCCTGTTTTGAAGATCTTAATTTTATTAAAAATTCAATATTTGTGGATTTAACCAAGGGAATTTAACCCAGAACCTGTCGTGTTGACAGTCACAGGCTTGTGCCCCTGCGCCACATGTGTATTAAATTCGGTACATTCTCGTCACCTATCATTTCCATTTATAGTATAAAACGATGTTCTTCTAAAGATGAGAAGTTGATTTATACAGCCATATAATTAACATGAATATTAAAAAAATAAAACACTTAAGATGTGTTTAGATATACTTATATGAACATGTGATAGTTTTAGTTTCGCATCTCAATCGGTGTAATTTATTTTAAACTTATTTTACATTCTTCGGCCTGCTTAGATAAAATCGCGGCGTTGTGTTACGCCGAACAACATCCAATGTCTATGGGCGGAGAGTGGAATATGAACTTCATCTTCTGATTAAGTTTTACTATTTAATCAACAGGCACTCACTCATAGGCACATGTATGTCTACAGTACAGAAAATACATAAAAAACCAGAAGTATATTTGATTTAGATTCTTTTCTGGTTATAAGAAGCAAACATTAAAAAATCAAGTTGAGAATTTATGATTTTTTTAAAAATGTACACACTAACCAAAAGATAACAAGGCGTATGTATAATACAAATAAAAATAAAATAAATAAATCAGCTTCACGCTGTATCCCGCACAGCAGGGTAGACAGAGAGAACCTAGTG
>DWMY01002427.1:0-11847 GCA_018249775.1 Heliconius hecalesia formosus
ACCAGAGCGAAGAAATGGAAATATAAATTTAAGTAAATATTTCATCTCCTCGAGTGGGGATCGAACCCACAACCAGTCGGTTTTACAGTCACACTTTGTGCCGCTGCGCCACGACTGGCCTCATTATTATATATGTAAATTATATTTAATAAATTAAATTAGCTTCACGCTTTATCCCGCAAACAGCAGGGTAGGCAGAGGGAACCTAGTGTTAAGACACTTATTAAGACACTTAAGATAATTATTATATACATTATATTACTGTAGTTGGTTTTATATGTATAATATTATAATGAAAAAAGACATTTTAGGTACTAATTTAATTCTAACTTAAAACGAATGCAATGCTGTTATAAAAATTTGTACCGATAGCTCAATTTACACTACGCAAGATACTCAGGTTTCATATGAAATTACATATCAGAAGATACTTATACTAATTTGGAAATAGTCTACACAATATTATTTTAACAATACAATGGAATTTAGGTCGCTTTTATATAGATATCATGTATGTATGTAGGTACCGATTCGTCTCAATATTTAATAAGAATGAAAATTAGTTATTTTATTTCTTTTTGAGACTAAATTGTGGCAAGGTGTGGTCCGACATATAAATGATATATTTAAGTAAACGCTATATTATATAAAATGAAAAATTTATGCTATAATAATACATAATATTTGATAATGTAAATAATTATTATTTATTTATAATATGTAATCGTTATACAGATTTTATACAGAAGAAATAGTTACTGTAAACATTTACATTATATAATAAAAAAAGAACATAAATATTTAACAATATTAGTAGGAATAGTATGTATTAGGAGGTGAGCAAAAAGAAAAGGTAATCAAATTTTGGTTATTAATAAAAGTATTATCAAGTATAAGTCAAGTCATTTATTAATTCTCTTGTGGGTAAGCTTATTTGTGAAAGGAGTACAGGAAATATTAAACTAAATCTAACGTTGATAAATTTTCAAAGGTTTACTTAAAAATGTTTGTAGTTTTTAGTTTTTGTCCATTTCTTCGCACTTGGTCACCAGATGGTCAGTTCATTTGTTTTTTAGAACAATGCAAAGCTATGTCTTCTTAGCTTATGCATCAAATGTTTAAAGTACCACACTATCCAATCCAATAATACGTAATATATAATCTAAAACTGCATAACATATAAATTTAAAATATATACATAGAGTAAAAATGTATTAAGTACAGTATATTTATCTTATAATATCATATACAGTAAATTTATATATTTTTACAAATAGTTCATAATAATACTTAAAATTATAACATACTTAGTCGAAAATAATAAAATTTCAAACGGAATATACCTAAACCCGAACTAGCGTTCTGTTCGAGCCGCAGCGGTGCCGACGCCGCTCGGGCAGTTGGGCACCCACACCTCTCCGAATACGCACACCCTGACAGTATTACTAGTCATTGTTATGAACAATATCTAACACATGCTATGTTTCGACATACCTATAGGTGTGAACCGAGCGGGAGGCGGCAGGGCAGGCCGCCGATCTGTAAACATTGGTTATCGACGCGCCGCCACTTGGAGCACGGTATCGTCGGCTACTGCGCTATATTTATCCGCCCTGGAACTGACGCGTATGGCTAAATCCGTTCGGCGCCGTTAATGCCGGTCTCCTGCAACCACAACCACGTCACGATACCATCTACCCCACGGCCACTGGGGTCGATGTCGAACGGTACTCGCACGGCAGTATTCGCTATGCTAAAAATGTATCGAAAATCGCAAAGCGCTAGCGAAAGGTTAATAATGTTTGTCTTACCTGAGCGCATTATCTCAGTAGGACTTATGCGCGGTGGAAGGTGCAGCGGCGACACAGGCCTGATGGTGGTAGTAAGATGGCGCCGGGGTACGGTAGTGGTGGTGCGGAGGGGGAGACGCGCGGTACGTGTCAGGTACTGGTGAGCCCCCACGGAATCCTGCTAGCTGACAGCTTGGAGGCTCGAAAAGATCTCGGAACGCTGGCGGTAATTGTTCAGCAGGTGGCTCTGGAGCTGCGTACCATCCGGTCGTGGCTGCCCGGAATTCCTCAGCAGCCAATGAATACGGCTGAGGTGAACAGTAAACAGCCGAAGGTGGTAATCGTGGTTCATTGAACTCATCCATGGGTTCTGTCAATTTATCGTATCTCGAACAGTCGGAACCCGGTTCTCGTTTCGGTCTACATTCAAATATACGTGGTTTTACGTCCGGCTTAACGTCTCTGCCTTGCCCCAAAGCATCGGCACCGTTCAGAGCCTCTTGAGCCGCCAAAGCCTCTTGTGCTTGTTGCAACTGCTGTTGGCGTTTGAGAGCTTCTTCTTTTTCTTTAAGAGCGTCCTTTTTCTTAAAACGACGCCGCCTTCTTAAGTAAGAACCATTATCGAACATATTATAGGAATCAGGATCTAAAGTCCAGTAGCTTCCTTTGCCTGGTTTTTTATCGTCTCTTGCTACTTTGACAAAACACTCGTTTAAACTTAAATTATGTCTTATTGAATTCTGCCACCCCTGTTTGTTTTCCCTATAATACGGAAAACGTTCCATTATAAACTGATAAATACCATTTAGTGTAATTCTTCGATCCGGTGCATTTTGTATCGCCATAGCAATAAGAGCAATATAGGAATATGGTGGTTTAACCATATCTTTCGGTGTACCAACATGCTGTTGGTGAGGATGCAGATAGGGTGGTCCATAGCCATATCGATACTGTTCATATGCATAAGGTGTTACGCCTGCGGTATAGCCTCCTGTGGCTCCACTGCGATACGCATAGTGGCTCTGTTCTCCGAAAAGCGCGTGCATCTTGCCAGGCCACGTTCACAACCACAACATAGTCAGACACGAACGCGATACCTCGACGCGCTTCCCTCACGGCAACAAAACGATGACTGACTGATTTTGTTTAGATTCACAACAAGACCCGTTTACATAGCGGACGCTAAACGAGAGACGAATGAACGGAATTGTGGGCGACGCCGTTCGATGGTACGCGCCGTGAAGCGAACCGCCTCCTACGAGGAGACGTTTGTCTCTTTTCAGCTCATTTATAATGAGTATGTACGTCCCGCTCTTTTTGTGTCAGAATGCGGGAAGTGGGACGCTTTGTGGCCTGGGCGCGACGCGGGGCGGCGACGGCCCGGCTTTAACGCCACTCTCCGATGGTAGCCCTCCCCAATGATATAGCCCTTTACGACCCTTCGAGTGGAACAATTGTCTATTTTATTCTTACTAATGCAATTGAGAACAGGCTGAAATATATTATATATTTTTTAATATCAAATAATAGTTTATGACGAAAATATACTCATTATAATCAATATTATATTTAACAAATACCTATACATATATAGCAGCCATTAACTAGTTTCTATATTTTGAATGAATTTATTTTAATGTGACAGTGCGTCGTCGTCATAATTGTATTACGTAGAGGAACTCACCTACCTTTCAATTAAAGTAGGTAAATTAAAATACCTATTATTCAATTAAAGTAAGTAAGTAAAGTATCGTTTTTATAAAACCAGAAAAAAATCGTCCAAATTTGTGACGTGAGTATCTCTATAATATAATATAATATAATTTCAGCAATTCGTTTATATGAAAATTTTAAAATTATTAAAAAATAAATAAAACAATATTATTATTTAATTATTAGCTATATAATTAAAAATCAAATAAATCAGCTTCACGCTGTATCCCGCAGAGGCAGAGCAGGGTAGGCAGAGGGAACATAGTGTAAAGACACAGCAGGGTAGGCAGAGGGAACATAGTGTAAAGACACTCCGTTTCCCACTTTCTGCCGAATTTTGGAGGCATTACGTGTTGAGTGGCAGAACTCAACGCCGCGCTTTACCTTGACCCCAGAGCGAAGAAATGGAAATATAAATTTAAGTAAATATTTCATCTCCTCGAGTGGGGATCGAACCCACAACCAGTCGATTTTACAGTCACACCCTGTGCCACTGCGCCACGACTGGCCTCAGCTATATAATTTTGGTGAAATAATCAAAAAATTAAGATATTAACGACGATTAAACAAAACGGTATAAAAACCAATTTTCACATTGGCTCTATATTATTTTGTCTATATTGTTTTTTTAACAATTTGCATTAAATATTCTAAATGAATTAATTTGCTGTCTGTCAGAAGTTAGACCAAGTACGCCCAAGGGAGCGCTGGTAGGATGTCATGATGCAAAATTGGAGAACTAATGGACTAACTGACGAGGACGTTAAGCATTGTGCACAGTGGAGTAGGTTAAGCCCCTGCTTAATGCAGATCCTGGACACATATGACGAGATATCTATCTAGTTCTGGCATTTGCCAGGATGAATAAAAAGAGGCCTATTATTAATATATAGGTTCTATTAGCATTTACCGGCTTTGACTCCGCGATCAATACGCTTCAAAAAAAAATTGTTACATCTTTATAATTAATATGATCTATATCTATATCTATGATTAATATTCAGACAAAATGATATTTCCTATTTTTTTTTATTAATTCTTCTGTCCACCTTGCTATACAGTAAAAAGTATGAAGCTGTTTTTTTTTTTTATTTTACTTGATTGCCAATCATTTATTCTGATAAGTGAAGTTCTAATAAAAATCAGCTGAATATCAACTTGCAACAATCTTAGAATTAAAAAATGTATAGGTAAGACGTTTTAAGTGACGCTACATTACATACGTTACAGCTACGAACCAATAAAAAAATTATATATAGGTAGGTAAAGGTTGTGATTTTATTGTTTTTTTTTTAATTTTACGTATAAAATCTAATGTAATTAAACATCTATTTCATTAAAACATGATTTTTTTTCAACTTCACGATGTATCCCAGTAAAGCAGGGTAAGCAGATTGCACTTAGTGTTAAGATACTCCGTACCCCACTTTCCGCCGAATTTACGAGGCATTGCGTGTTGAGTGGCAAAACTGTTTGTCAAGTTTTTGCATTAGTACCAGAGCGAAAAAAAATAAAATAAATATTCCACTTCCGAGTGAGAATCGAATCCACAACCGTCATCTTTATAGTCGCATAAACGCCTGCAGCATCTCATAAACTAACAAACATAATTTCATAAAATCATACATAATAAGCCACGCTACACGTAATAAAAAAAATACATTAAAAATTAATACAAAATATATTAAAAAATATTTTTTAATAAATAAAGTGTTGCCATTTATAAAGAAAAAAATTAATAATATAACATAAGTACCTCGTGAAGTGATTAACTATATCCATCGGAAGTCGTAACAGCCAGTGTTGACTTAAGAAAACGTGCGTGGGATTTCAGTGACAAAAAAAAGGTTCCATTCATTCAGCATATTATTTAACAAATGCTGTCTTCGGATTAGCACATTTCCGTTTGTCAGATTTTAATATAAGATAAATCAAATATTTAATAAGAAAAATAGTATGCTGAAAAGCAACTTGGCTGTAGGTTTTATTGGTTATTTACTTATGATGTTTCATTTTACAATTAGGTAAGCAGTGGTTGAGTGGGTATCAACTTAAAAAATAGACAGTTACAGGCAACCAATATTAGTCTTAAATAATATTAATTTGTTTTATAAAACTGTATTAAATAAGAAATGTATTAAATGAGTCAATAAATAAATAAATAAATAAATAAATATATAAAAATGTAGGTCCAATCGATATCTAGTTACATTTTCATTTTAATTTAATTAATAATGTTTCCTTGTATGGGCAGTATGGCTGGTCATCATGAAAATTAATATGTATATATACTAACAACCATTAATTTATAGGCATTAGCGTATCTAGAAATATTTTCCCGGGAGGCGGGGATAGGGCTGTATTTTAGGTTTGAACAATACATTTCGGGGCAAATATTGTTATAAGTACAATTTTTGGGGTGGGCACCACACTATGTTGGGGTGGGCACCAGACTATTTGGTTTGGGCACGGCCCACCTAGCTCCTCCACCTTCCAATATAATACCCATGTTACTATTTATTAATTTTTTTTAGCGTCGCGCTGTATCCCACGCACAGTAGGATATGCAGAGGGAACCTGGAAACCCAGTGTTAAGACACTCCGTTCCCATTAAGACACTTCATGTTTCGCTAATTTTGCAGGCATTGCGTGTTGAGTTGCGGAACTCAGCGCCGCAGTTTGTCTCGTTACTGTGGCTCTTATAATCTCACATTACTTCTATAAAATGCATTGTAATATTAAAACAGGCAAAATCCTTCCATTGTTATTTATAGCAACTTTTAAAATTTTTCAAACCTCTGACCAAAAATGGCATTGTCTCATTTTGGCAAAGTGTTTGTAGCTCTTAAACTACTAATCCAATTTTCAAAAAACATCGCTAAAAACCACCGCGATGATCAGGGCTTTCGATTAAAAGAAACCGCATTCAAATCGGTTCATTAATTCTGGAGTTACAGTACCACAGACAGACACATAGACACGTCAACCCGATGGTAAGTGGTCACCGCCGCCCACGACCCCGTGTAACACCAGAGGAACTACAGGTGCGTTGCCGGCCTATAAGGTAGAGTTAGACGCGCTTTTTAACTATGTCGTATCGACGAGGAAACGCTGCCGCAGGTAGGTGGTAATGGTCTTCAATTATTTTTATGAAGATATTATAAAAAAAATGAAGAAACACCTGATGAAGAAAAGAGACCACAAATTTAATGATCATATGCCATATATGTGATTTCACATCTATACATGTCATTACATATCAACATATATCATCACACATCAACCATATGACCACAGATATACACATATGATAACATATATACACATGGGACCACAGACATATGTAAAGACAGATCCATATCTGATCCACAATACTAGTCACATCCACAAATGAGTTTGCACATCCACAAGTGTGATCATAAATCCACATATTATGTGATTACCCATCCACGTGCATACTTATACTTTGCAAACACATACTATTGTTTACACACCCATATGATTTCCAACTCACACGTGAATGTGTAATCATTTTAGAAATTTATGCAAGTGGATCGCCAGTTTTCTCACTGGGCAACGGTTTTTCGATTTTGGCGAAAGGAACTTGGTTTAATTCAACCCCCTGAAGACACAAGTTTGCGCGTTAACCACTAAAAAACGCCATTTGTCGTATCACAAGTCTTTCAAAACACTCCCCTTATGGCTATAAGCCGCTAATAATATAGCCGCTTGACACTTTGGCTTTGCGTAGAGACGTCTCCTCGCTCGGGTACCGTGCGTTCTCTACCGCATTTATCATGGGGAGTGTTCTGAAGAACTGTTTGACCTGTTACCTGCCGCCGAATTTTCTAACCGCATTAGTACGTTACAAGCTTAAAATCACCCACACCACCTCAATACGTGGCATTCCACTACTGTGCGGCTACGTAGGAACTACCTTCCACGCGCCCCGGAACTGTGGAATGGCCTACCCGCGGCAGCATTTCCAGGTCGATATGACATGGGTACCTTCAAAAAGCGCGTCTATCTCCACCTTAAAGGTCGTGGGCAGCGGTGATCACTTACAGGTGACCCGATCCGATCATCAGGTGACCCGAATGCTCGTTGCCTTGTCTTTTCATTTAAAAAAATATGTATAAATTGTAGTATGCAAACGTGTCGACGTGTAATTGCACATCCACACATATGCTCACAGATCAACATATAAGATTACAGATCCACACACGATCAAACATACACACATGGGATCATATGAGATCCCAGGTGTGTGTTTGTGATCACACGCATGTGATCTCACTGGCAGCCCACTCGCGGCTTCGCCCGCATACCCCGTATATTTCATAATTATGAGAAAGTGCAAGCACTGTATGACTGAGGACACAGTAGGATGTCATCAACGGCAATATTCACTCGTAGGTTTAAATATCGAGACCAGTCGTGGCGCAGGGGCACAAAGACTGACCGTAAAATCGGCTGGTTGTGAGTTCGATCCCCAATCGAGGAAATGAAATATTTATTTACATTTAGTGTCGAGGTAAAGCGCGGCGTTGAGTTCCGCCACTCAACACGCAACGCCTCCAGAACTCGGAGGAAAGTGGGAAACGGAGTGTCTTAACACTAGGTTCCCCATGCCTCCCATGCTGTGTGCGTGATACAGCGTGAAGCTAATTCGATTTTAATTTTAAGTTTCAATATATTTATTAAATAAAAATGATGAATTATCATCTTGAAATTTTCAATTATTCTTTGTTTTGTGACTTATTTATAAGATTTTTTTTTCTTCACTGCGGTATTCAAATCCAGAAGCTTCGTTCGCTTCTATGGCCAACAAATTAGACGATCCACCTCCATAAGAATTGCAGCAAATCCTAATGAAAAATCCGATGTACCTAAAGATGGGTATAACCGCGTGATACATTCAGGTTAATTATATTTGTCATTATCATTGATAGCTTTGAAGCTTTTATTCAAATTTATTTGGCACCCATATTAACTGTGTTATGCAAAAATTTGTATCTAATAATCCTCTATTTTGCTACGGCTTCCATTTTGCATTATCAACGATATTTATTATTTATAAATAATTTCATTGCCATCAGAACTGAAGTCGTTATACAAATTTCGTCTCGGACATACACAGCAGCTTCGGCCATTGGGAAGTGATTCAAATTGAGCTTGCAAGATTTCACAGACACTAAATAACACGGCAAGTTAAATAAAAGTTTGTAAGAAGTCAGGTTTGTATTTATGACGGAAACTTATCACTGATCTGATTTAGTTGAAGAATGCATTAATTTTCAATTCCATATTTCGTCCCAAAAATTTTTGGTAGAATCAAACTTTATATCATCGTAGCTGGATTTTGTCTTTGTTTCTGCGAAAGTTTGCAGAATCTTATTTGATAAGTTTTTCGTATCTAAATCGAGTAAAAAATATTGGATGTGAATATTGAGCCAAGAAAAGAACATTAAACATTACAAATGTATGTAGGTTACTATTAATATTGTTTACGTCTGTTTATTTGCTTAGATTTTTTAGATCTCTCTAAAAAAATACTAAACAAAGAAATTTATACAAAAACTAGGCAACTAATTTTAATGAAAGTTATAAATTTGCGATTCGCTTTAAGCTATACGAATAATTATTAAATATATTTATGATTTTTTTTCACTTTTCAATAGGATTAGTAAGAAAATATAAGCCTAAATAATCAAGATTAACTACAAAAAAATTATCAATCAATAAGAATTTAAGAATTTTAAAATTATGATGAGACGTACATAACATAGATACAAAGAATGTAATGTTACAAAAATATATACATATAATAAATAATTAGCTTTATGTATATTTTTATAAATATCAAATATCAACATTTAATTCAAAACAATCAAAAATCCTTATAGAAATTACGATAATGTAGTAAAAAAATCATATTACAATATTACAGATTAAAGTAATAAAAAGTCATATTAGAAGTCACTATAGTTGTCAGTTAATTCTGTTTATTAAATCAATAATCATGTAGTTTAAGCTAGTATAAAAATATTCCCTGTTTATAATATCGACTTCTGCAATTTCAATGAGTTTTTAGATTGTAACATTAACCTACGAACTGATAATCAAAAGGTAAAGATGGCAAAAAGCCACTGAGCGTTGTCTTTTTACCCGACTGTAATAAATCCATTAGAAATATTACAATCCTTGTCCATTTTTGATAATTCTTACGTCAGTAGATTTTTCTTGCAAGTTTTCTTCTGTTTGCTTTATTTTGCAAGTGTCGCTAAACACCATTACCATAGCTACAATCAGTCGCGTACATATTGTCATATTTAAAATAATCGATGAACTAAGTTGAAGCTGAAAGAAATATCGTGGAAAATGTATTTTAAAGTAATTATTAGACTTCCTTTACCCTTAAATAGATTTAAATAACTGTTTAAGGGTTTTTTGGGCTATAAGTCCATAGTTAAGAAAACTTCATACGGCATTTACAATGCCACTCGCATTTCGTCCAGCTTGAGCTATAGCAAATATTAAATTAATAGTAACAAATGATTTTTGAAAAAAATAAAGTCCATTTCTAATGTTTGAAATGGGACAGTCGAAGTTCTTGCGTAAGTAAGTACCGTAGGTGAATATTAGATGGCGACAATTTAAACTGCATTTTTCCATTCATTAAATATGATAATAGGTGGCGCTATGTCTGCATAAATTATAAGCTTATGTAGTTAGTACTAGTTACTACTACCTGGTTATGCTATAGAAAACGTACTTACGTAGCATTTTTCATTTTTTTCTAATATGTATGTCTATATTGAAACTCCAAGGCTACTAAAGCAAATATCATATCTTAAAATTAATAATATTATTAAATGTGTACTTCTAATACAGTCCTTGTGCTGCCATCTTGTTTCAGTGTTCGGAGGGATAACGGTATGGAAAAGTTAAAAGTTGTTCTTTGTAGTATTCTACATCGTATAATAGATGTCATATTCATAATCTTGTAAGAAATTTTCAGATATCTACTAAATTATTAAGCACCTGTAAAAAGGGTAGGCTATTAAAAAAATCTAGTTCACACCCCTTGGAAGGAAGCTATTTCATTATACAAAAATATTATAGAAGAATTATATTTATATAAATCTTTCTGCAATAGAGTCAAGGTCCTCTCTGCAAAATATCTATAACGCTATAATTTAATAAAAAAAATTTTTGCTTTTAATAAAAAAATATTTGTAAATCAAAAATCCCGACTGCATAAAACTAAAAAGAAAATAAACAAGCCCAATGGTTTATTAGGATTAACAGTCGGGACCTCTTTAAATTACGAAGGGTACCTCGTAAAGATTTTATTGATTGAAGAATTACTTATAGGTCCCGACTGTCATATCTGCATACATACAAGATACGCGCGAAAAACATAACCCTTCCTTAGCAGTCGAGAAAAATATTCATAATTAAAATGTATCATTTTTTTCTGCTAACTTCAATAAAAAAAAGTGTATACTTAAAGTTTTTAATAATAAAACGTGCTTATAATTTAGGAGTAGCTACACAAACATCGATCGCAAAAAAATGTTTATAAAAATATTTTATAGATCGCTCGAGCTTTTGTTTTAAATATTACTACGAAAAGACGTGTATGACGTACTACTTATTTTGGGTTATAATAATGTTAATATGCAGAGCTTTATTCTCCGACAGTGCAACGGCCGCCACGGAGGCGGAGGCATGAGCAACTCGGAAATTAGTCTTAAATTGCATTCTCTTAATTTTCAATCGTCATTGATGTTTCTATTTACTACTTTTAGATTAAAAATATTTCGGTGATCGTTAATATATACTTAAATTGATATTTTGAAAAAAATCTGTAACCAGCACATTTCATGTACTTTGAATGAATTTTTAATAAAGTTTCAACTTGATTAATATAAAAACATAATTGATGCGACGTGATTACCAGTAATATGGTAATGACGTTGGTTGAAGACAATGATTTATTTATGCTTCTAGAGTAGATGAATGGGTCTGTTCTCAGGCTGTAGTCCTGAACTTAAGACATATTTCTAATAAGTTAACTCACGGTTGGTTCGTGTAATGGATTTTTCATGTTATTATTATATATATTTTTCTCAGATTCTATTCTTTTGATTCTATTCTTTTCTTCCTATATAACTTTCACGGCATTCATTTTCAATGTAATGGAAACGTTATAAATATTGTTAGAAATCGGAAGCGGGTAACGTTTTTAAAGAAACACGTTAAAAACACACATCGTCTATATGATTCTAAACTATTTTGAAAGAGATACTATGTAATTGCAATAAGTGATATGTATCAC
>DWMY01002428.1:0-11846 GCA_018249775.1 Heliconius hecalesia formosus
TTTAATTAAAAGGCAGCGTCATGTTTTTTCAAAGGCAATCTAGTCTTAAGAAACTCCATTTCTCACTTTCCGCCAAATTTTCATTGCCTTTTGAGAGGCAGTAGTCAACGGTTTCCCTTATCTACCAGAATGTTTAACGATTCCCCAAAGTGGGAATCGAATTTCCAACCATCGCATTTTCAGTCAGATGCTCCACTGCACCACTATTGCCGCTTTATTAATTTATTTCTTTAATTACCAACTTATCTAACTTTCACCATCATCCCTTACCTTTCTATTGTTATTGTAGGTGATTGAATATTACACAGAGGTTTATGATTAATGATGCCTCAATTTCACCTCAAGGGTCGTGACCTTGAGTAAGAAATAAGAAGTTTATAATTTTGTCTATTATGGGAATATCCGAATTTTATTATTATTACTAGGCAAGTTAAAAATCGAAAACGTGTTTCGGTATTTTTTCAATATTTAAATGAGTTTGAATAGTATTATTGAACAGGCCAGTCGTAGTGCAGGAGCACGATGTCGACTATAAACGTACCTAGTCGTGGGTTCGACTCCCACTCGAGGAAATGAAATATTTAATATTTTAATTTTTCATAATGTTTTTATTACTAAATCATCAATCATTAATATATTTTTTTTCTTAAAAAGTTAATATGTTTTATAGTTTATTAACAGTTATTTATTACATGTTTTATAAACTTATATTTAAAATGTAACTAATAATAATTACAATTCACAAAACGAAGCATTGAGTTCATCGTTCAACGCACAATGTCTTTTAAATTGTACAGAACGTAGCGACAGAGTGTCTTAATATTTGACTCCACCTACCTACATTGCTATAAATGGAATATAGAGTTATTTTAAAAAAATATATTTAAAATATAAAATAGCAATGAAGGCTGGTCACCCTATTTATATGGCAATTCATCTTTCGCGACAGTTTGGCAGTAAAAATCTCGCTGGAAGGTGAGACGTCCTGGTACAAGTGCCACGAAAGAAAACAATATGATAAATTGCCTGAAATATCAAAAGTGTATAAATATTTTTATTTTTATAATATTCTTGTCAATCTTGGCAATTGCTTTGTATCTAACAAAATTTAAATGATTGTAGCTTAAATCCAGAGATAAATATATGAAATAAAATAAAAAGAATCAGATTTGTTAAGCTCTTTTACGTTTTTTTTTTTTCAACTTCACGCTGTGTCCCGCATATAGCAGGAAATACAGAGGGAACGCATTGTTAAAACATTCCGTTCTCTACTTACCGCGTGTTGAGCGAATGAACTTGATGCCGAATTTGGCTTTACAGGGCGGAGAAATGCACATAACTCAGTCCCTAGCATGAAAATCGAACTCTCAACCATCGCATTTAAAATAGCGATATCAAAATGCGCTACGATGACTTGATGTAACGTAAAAATGTAATTAATCAATAAAACAACTCGTATATAATAACTTTATTAATAATTAGCTCTGTTCATATTATTATAGTCAGGGTAATGATCGCGCCAGGTGGCACCACTTGTATGGGCCTTACCATTTACAACGAACGTACAGGAAAGACGATGACACTGAAACGTTAAAAGTATAAAATAAAATATTCGTTGCTAAACTTTGTTTGTGTTAACTTTAAACAAAATACTTTAAGGTTAAAATGGAAAATCCCGCTTCTTCATAATCCCGTAGGAATTTCAAAATATTTATTTTTCCTTAGTGGAGCGCTAAGAACTCCTAAGTAGTGAATAGTTCCCCACTTTCCGCCCAAATTTTTGTGATTCACTTAACGGAACTCAACGCTGCATTTTGCCTGTTAGAGCGGAGAAATGAAAAAAAATTTGGACTATCCTACTGCACCACGACTGCAATCTTGAATATTATATTCTAGAAGAGAATTGAAATGCTCAATCATTTGCATGTACATCCTAAATTTAACACGACTGAAGACAGCTTCACTCTTCCCGACACCTGTTTTAGTTTTATTTTTTCAGCTTCTCGCTCTATCCCGCGTATCATAATGTAGGCAGTGTTGAGTGGAGCTTACCAACCCGGTTTGTCTTAATAGAAATTTGGTTTGTTATTTCCAGTCTTGAAAACAAAGCTTTGAGAAACACGATGCAACAAAATTCTTATAGAGAGAGAGAGAGATATCTACAATTTTTATAGAAAGGATCTAGTAATAAATTGGAAATCTTTCGCATCGTGAGTAAGATCTGAACACAAATCTTATTGAATTAAGAAAATAAACATAACTTTAAAATATTTATATCTCGAGTGGATCCGTACACACGACCATCGAGCTTACAATCCGATGTTGTGCTACTGCCAAAACAATGCCTTCATAAGTCTTTTCTCATTAGTTGACAATATTAGAAAACAATAGGCGTTTTCTCATTAGTTGACAATTATGAAAATATTTTTCATTTTACTTATAAGTCAACTGAAGTAGTAAGTAAAATTCATATATTTTTATTATGTTTTGCAAATCAGAGTTTGTCATAAGTAAAATGATACGTACGCCAGCCTCGCAGCCTTCCCCGCGGCACTGAAAAAAATATGTATCAATTCTACACACGGCCCTGTTAGAATTATAATGAATAGTTCCAACATATTCAAAAGTCATGTTCATACAAATATGCTGGAAATGAACATTCTATTTCGCTTGTCTGTTAAATTTATTTTATATTTAATTTTTTCTTGTTTTAGAAGATTTGTTGTGATATTGATTTATTTATTGTATTACTTTGAGTTTTTCCATAAATGTCCATATTTTATAATTAATAGAGCAAGATCAACAATTTTATACTTTTTTTAGATTCACGCTGAATCCCACTTACGGCAGAGTAAGCAAATCTATTGTTAGAATTCTCAGTTTCCGTCCAATTTTCGGAACAATGCGTCTTGAGTGGTGGAACTAAACACCGCCCTTTGTTTTGTTACCGGAGCGAAAAAATTAAAATAATTCATTGCCCCGAGTAGGAATCAAACATACGCCCATCACGTATGCAGACAGACGCTCTGCTGCACCACGATAGCCTTCAAAAAGATACACCATAATATACGCAGTTTCATTAAATTTCTGCCACATCGAATCAGATATAGATATTATACATTAAAACGACCAATTTTTTTGCCTTATAGCAGTTTTGGCAGAGAGTTATTCCTTTTTTTCCGCCGGTGAAAGCTATGGCTGTAAGTTTGATCATCACTTTGGGGAATAATTGTATTTAAATGACTTACATTTTGCCACTCTGGCAAAGAAAAATGTAGCGTTAAGTCCTGTAACTTACAAGCAATATCTTTAATTCGAATAAAAGCTGTTTAAACTAAAAGTACGGACGTCGTCGTATCTGTAGTGTTCAGAGATAATAGATAAGAAAGAGAAGCTACGTTAAGAAAAGGAAGAGAAGAAACTGAATGGGAAAATATAATAAAAACAATAGCTCAAAAGATACGGAACTTAAGGAACAATAAACGGCAGTATAGAAATAACATACACACCATTATATTTTCATTACGAAATGAGAAGTTTAAATGTTCATTCCAAACTTCAAATAAAAAGTTTGAGACAAAGCTTTTCTTTTTCCACATAACATTTTTTTTCGTTTTAAGCTCTAAGCATACAACTAAGTTTTCTTTCCAAGTTTTCGAAATTTCTTAATAGCGAATATTTTTCTTCTGTTCTCATAAGGACACTTTCATCTCCTAATATCCGCCGAGTTCCGAGGGCATGGCGCGGTAAGTGGCGAAACTCAACACTGCGCTTTGTCTCAAAACTAATCTTAACTAAGTCACTACATATTACGAATTTTAATAAGAATATATACATATATATTTTTTTTATTAAAATTTACTTACTCTGGCATCACAAGACAGGCCTTCGCACTGAAAGAGAATAAACAAAATAGAATTAACAACATATATAAGCATTTTTTTTCTTGGCTTTTATTGAAGATAATAGAATAAAATATACTTATGTGCAGGTAATGGATTAAAATGCTTCAGATCTTTTAATCGATACTAAAAGTCAGAATACATTAAAATATTGCGAGCCTTCTTAACTCCCAAAATATAAATATATTAATATTTTGTTATAAGCGCTGGTTGTGGGTTCGACCCCGACTTGGGAGAATAAATAATGTCATCCTCCCGCTCTAGTAAAATAGAGTTCGGCGTCCAGTTCCGCTACTTTACATACAGTGTCTCGAATTCAAGCGAAAAATAGAATATCTGGACACTAGGTTATCTATGCCACTGCTATTTGCAGGATATAATGTGCAACAAAAAAAAAGAAAAAGTAATTAGAAAAAATAAAAAACAACATTTTCACCTTTGAACTACATCGTTCTCCAATACACTGAAAAATAACTCGCCTACATTAATTTATTCTGTATACATTGAGGCATATCGTAGCGCAAGAACCCAGCGTGTGACTGTAAACACGACGGTCGTGGGCTCTATTCCCACTCGGCGGAATATACTATTTTTATTCTTCGTTGTATTCCTTCATTCAAAATGCAATGTCTCAAAAATTGAGCGGTGCGTGGGGAACGGTTTCTCTTTCCATTAGGTTCCCTTTGCCAACCCTGTTATGCGGGAAGAAACGAGAAACTGCTAAAAAAATATATTTGAGCATATTTTAATATACTTATTTAGAAAACGTATAAAAATATGAGCATAACGGGACTCGAACCCGCGCCTGCTGGAAACCACCAACCAACCACATAAATAAATTGTAACAAGCGTATAAAAATTTCGACGTAGCTTGATGAGAACGTATGGCTTCGTGGTCAGAGCGCTTGGTCGGTTTCCAGGAAGCGTGCACTACATTCAAATTTTTATACGTTTTCTAAATAAGTTTTAATTATCCTTTCCTAAGTGTGGAACAACACTTTTAAAATGTTAAAAACATATTTTAATATATTTTACTCAATTACACTTGAACTGTTATAAAATGTTTTAACAAATGTAAAACCTCTTAAACAAATAAAATCTTTACAGCTTACTTTTTATTTCGATAGCATTTTCGAGCTCTTTAGCTAAGCTTTGTGTACTTATAAACTACATTCATAAGCTACGTTCAAATTGTAACAAAATAAAAGTAAACGTCTGACTATAAACGCGACTGTTGCGGGTTCGACTCCCACTCGGATTATGAGTTGTTTTAATTTTATCGGTGTTATAAAAAGACAAAGCGCGGCGTTGAGTTCCACCTAGATGAAAATTGGACTGAAAGCGGGGAATAAATTGTCATTGTACTAGGTACCCTGCCTATCCTGCTTATGCGGAATACGTCTTAAGTAAAAAATCTAATAAAAATTATACCATCGCGAAGCATCCAGGTCCTGAGCACTAAATAAAAACAACATATATGATATATTTAATTACATTATTCTTCCATTTACAAATTGGAAAAGTGGTATATGCTACATATAACTCTAATATTACTTTTAAAGGTTTTGTTATACTTACAAAGCTGTTACACGAATAACCTACGCACTGCAAAAATTAAAATATATATGATTATAAAGTTAATAAAATAAATATTTGTTACGTTATGATGTTCCAATATCTACATTATGAGGCCGTCGTGGCGCAGGAGCACAAGCGTGCGACTGGAAACGCAACGGTTGTAGGTTCAATTCCCCCTCGGGGAATGATATTTGATATTTTCATTTCCTCGCTCTGTGAACGTGGCAAAGCGCGGCGTTGAGTTTCGCCACTCAACTCGCAATGCATCTCGAGAATTCGGCGAGAAAGTGGAAAAGGAAGTGTCTTCTTAAGTTCCCATTGCTTACACTGCTACGTGCGGGATTCAGCGTGAAACTAAAAAAATATCAGTTGTTTTTCATAATATATATTTATTATTTTACGTCATCTTATACGTCATTATTCGAAATGATAATATTTTCTCCCAAAAAAAAGGGAATTAATTTTTTGTAGCTACGCGCCTTGGCCCGAAGTAGTAGGGCTGATGTAATTTATTTATTAGTAAGTATACTCGTTTACTTATTAAAATAAAAAGAAAAAAACAAATTACCCCCGCTCTACACGTATCACCTGAACACTGAAATGCCAAAGAAAATTTGTTACTTTTTTGCAATATTTACAAATGAAAAAATAAAAGAAGCTTCATAAGTTATATAATTTATTGTTACTTATATTTAGGCCAGACATGGCGCAGGGGCACAAACTATGACTGTAAACGCGACGGGTTGTGGGTTCGATTCCGACTCAAGAGAACGAAATATTTTATATTTTCATTTCTTTGCACTAGGTTACGAGGCAAAGTGCGGCGTCAAATTCCGCCACTCAACACGCAATGCCTCCAGAAATTAGCGAAAAATGAGGAACGAAGTGTCTTAACACTAGCTAGCCTCTGCCTATCCTGCTGTATGTAAGATACAACGTGAAGCTAAAAAAATAAATAAATTGGTAAAATAGTGAATTTATTAAACAAATCATTTAGTTTATTAAATTACAAATTTAGCAAGTTTTTGATGCACAGAATAATGGCTCCAGAGTCAAATCAACCCAGAATTTCGTTTCGTTATAAAACCTGATCCTGAACCTGATTATAAAACCTGAACCTGTTCCCGTGCACATACACCCATCACCGATAAGCACTATTCGGGAATATGGAGTTTGGGTGGTGGAAACTTTGGCAGTTATTAGGAAATTATAAGATTGTACCTAACTTTCGTCAAATCATAAAGGTATTTTTTTAAATATTATCTTGTTTATTTTTATGGAAATGACCACTGTCCACGACCCCGTGCAACACCAGAGGAGCTACAGGTGCGTTGCCGGCCTTTAAGGTGGAGATAGACGCGCTTTTTGAAGGTACCCATGTCATATCGACCTGGAAAGACTGCCGCGGGTAGGCCATTCCACAGTTCCCTGGCGCGTGGAAGGAAATTCCAACGAAACCGTGGTGAGGATGATATTTTAGCTTGTTACATAAATAACATAAGAAATGACGTTATCCATTTCCAGACACAAGATGTTTTAAGGTCCCTGCTCTGGCAGGGACTTAAAAACATCTTCCACCTCCACCCATCAATACTAATAAGCTACACGTAATAATAATTTAACTTACCCTAATAGTACTTACATAGGTTGGGTTAAGGGTTTATATGCGCACAGAAACTTTTAGAACTTTCAACTGTAACATAACATAAAGAAGGTCTGGCTGTTCTCAGCTCCCTCTCTATAAGTACTTACGTAAGTATCACATCCGGATTTTTTGCACTGAAATAAAAAAATTGACAGAAACTAGTTATGAATGCGTTTTGAGTGCTTATAAATATATAAAATGGAAATCGAACCTGTAATCATTATTTCTAAAGTCAGAAGTTTCCTGACTGTACAACGACAGCATTTCTTTTAATTAAAATGATTAAACAAATTACTTACCCGCGCCTGGCAGCCCTCACCGTGGCACTAAGAAAATATTTAGAATATTACAAAATTTTGCTTCACTCGTTAGTCGTTACCCTACTTTTGGTAAAATATTTTGGTACACCTCAGTTTATTATTCAAGTTTGTCATTAAGTAAACTGAAGAGCGAAAGTAGGACATTTTTCTAAAATTACTTCAAGTTTTATTTGTTAATTTTGACAGGCGGAAGAATATATTGAAAGTTTTCATACATATAAATTATGGTGTGGTGAAATTCAACGCCTAAATTAGACGTAAAGTGGTAGGTCTTATACTAAAATCTAAATAAATGTTATTATTGAGCCACGCGTGTCGCAACAACTATAAACAGGACAGATTATAGTTTCGATTCCCACTTGAGGAAATTAAATATTTAATATTTTCATTTCCTCGCTCTGGTAACTAGGCAAAACACGGCGTTGGCTTCCGGCACTCAACACGCAAAGCCTCCATAATTCGGCGGATAGTAGAAAACGGAAATGTCTTAATAGGAATGGAGTTTCTTGAACGCAAGGTTCCTAGATTCCCTCTGCCTGCCCTGTTATGTGCGGCAAGCAGCTAAAAGCTATAAAAAAATATGTTTCTGATCAGACTATTATAAGCATTTTAAAGTATCAAGTATAACTTATCGTTTCTCAATAGTTTTTATATATAAAGCTCGGAAAGCAGTTTTGTCTAAAACAACAAACTCAAAACTTGTTCTTTTTAAAATATATATACAAACGTATATTATATAACAATATAATAATCGTAGATATATAAAAAAATTGAATATATCAATAAACGACCCCGAGGCCAATCGTGGCGCAGGTGCAAGAGGTATGATTGTTGAAACGCGACTGGTTGTGGGTTCGATCCACTCGAGGAAATGAAATACTTATTTAAATTTATATTTCCATTTCTTCGCTCTGGTGTCAAGGTAAAGCGCGGCGTTGAGCTCCGCCACTCAACACGTAATGCCTTCAGACAGATGGAAAGTGAGAAACGAAGTGTCTTAACACTAGATTCCCTCTACCCACTGTGGTTACAGCGTGAAGCTGAAAAAAAGGGAAAAAAATAAGCAACCCGACCAGGATTTGTACCCACAACTTTTAATTATAATTTAGTGTCTTTAGCTAAGTTAAGCAGAATACGAAATTAAATTTGACCAACTAACATTCATAAAAATGATGAAAAATGGGAAAAGGAAATGAATTGCATTAAATTATTGTTATAGGTATACCTTCGATGACATGAGAAGTGGTTGGTCATAAATGCTTCGGTTTTTTTAAACCAATGTCTTATCCTTCAACAAATCATTTGACAGCATTGAGTTTCGCATCTCAGTACACAATGTTTAAAATTGCAAATTAATAAAAAAAATCCTTAGCAAAGCCCTTTTATATTCATAGTATACTTATACAAATTTTCGTTTCTCTCGCCCAACAGTTTGAGCGTTATCTTTTATGTGTTATGTATTCAAAAACTACTCTTGATTTTTGTTAAGAAAAACTTTTTTGTAGTCTTTTTGATGTAAAGTTAGAAAAAATATTATAACAGCCGGTGAATACTAAATGAAGATAAACTTTGTATAACTTGGGTTGCAGTAAAATAAAAAGTGTAATATATTGTAATATATAGTACTCAGCTTCACGCTGTATCCCGCACACAGCAGGGTAGGCAGAGGGAACCTAGTGTAAGACACTCCGTTCCCCACTTTCTGCCGAATACTGGAGGCATTGCGTGTTAAGTGGCAGAACTCAACGCCGCGCTTTGCCTCGACACCAGAGCGAAGAAATGGAAATATAAATTTAAGTAAATATTTCATCTCCCCGAGTGGGGATCGAACCCACAACCAGTCGGTTTTACAGTCACACTTTGTGCCGCTGCGCCACGACTGGCCTCGTATCTATTAAAAAATGTTATGCTGTACATTAAAATGTATATAATAAATAAAATTAATTTTTATTCACGATCAACCTTTATATTCTACGTTTCAATCAAAAATACTCCGTTCTTCATTTTTCGCCTAGAAAATATAGAAATTTTGGTTGCTTTATGGCAAATTAAAAAAAAAATTGTAGATTATATATAAATATATTCGGAACAAAGAAATGCCTCGTAATCGAGCACTGCATATGTAATATCTAATCACGACAATATTGATTATAATATTTAAAATTATAACAATACATTCAAGTAATTACAAAAAAATAATATTGCCACTCAAAAAAATTTAAAGAAATTAATAAAATATACACCGCTTTATATTTTGACTTAAAGGCTTGATTATCTCTACTCCAAGGGACTGTAAATCTGAGGATTTGATGTAAATTTCAGCTTAGTTCAACCACTCGTTCTCGAGACAAAGAGTCTTGACAAACGAATAAATCAACAAAGGGACAACAAATTTATCTTTTTCTTTTTTTTTTTTGAGGTACTGATCACGGAACCCTAAAAAAGGGGCAAATACCATAAATTGCGCAAAGTGGCATACGGTTTCCGCTTCGGCGAACGAGTGAAATGTCAAGATTACATTTCATCGCGCTGATGTAGTAATGAGGTAATACGTCACACGGCCGCATAATAGCCTCGTTTTCTCATTTTTGAACATATATTTTTTTAAATTACATGTTTTTAAGGAAGCCGTACCAGAACACATTGTCGGCCCTACTCTCCAGTGTAAACCTGTTAACAGCCCATCAAGCAAATCATCAGAAGAGGCAAAAAAAACGATGTTTATACGAATATTATCAAAAAGTTTTTACAATTTTCCAAATTGATTTGATATCTTTTTGCCTTTTTTACAGATTTTGCTGCTTTTTTTTACACTTTTGATCGGCTTCACGCTGTATCCCGCATACAACAGGGGAGGCAGAGCGAAACCCAGTGTTAAGACACTCCTCTCCTCACTTTCCGCCGAGTTCTGGAATTGCCTCGACACCACGATAAATAAATATTTTATTTCCTGGAGTGGGGATCGAACCCACAAGCAGTCAATTTTACAGTCATACTTGTAGGTCACCCGTGCGGCTGCGCCACGCAACTTTTGAATGGTATAAAAATGTACTCGTATGAGTACATTACGACAGGACGACGAAACGATATATGACATTTTTCCAAGTATTTTTCATTACTTAATATTTCTTTTTTTTATATCTGTAAGCAGAGAAAAGTTTGTTTATTTGTATATTTTACTTTCTGACGTTTTCTACTGTGCCATAACAAGCTCATTTTGGCATATTTTAAAATATACTTATATATTCCTGTAAATAGCAGTATTATTGACTGCTGTATTGGTCATAAATTAAAATCTCACGCGCACAATATAGAGATATTAGATATTTTTTTATAATTTTTCAACCGAACCCTATATCTTTTCTTTTTATTATATGGCATTGGCATTCTTTTTATTATTTGTTAAAAATAGCAAATCACTATTCTTAAGTGCTAAAGAAGAAGCCGACAAATTCTTAATAAAATTAATAAAAAAATTGTTTACTCATTTACCCCATTTTCTTGATTTCTAACAATATCTCTACCCAACACCGATTCGAAGGCCAACCAATCTCCTTGGTGTACATTTTCAAAGTTTACATTTTCTATAACTGAACGAAGTATCGCGACGTCTGTAGTGAGGACAGGTGCTGGAGTCTGTGTCTGAAATATTTAAAATTATATACATGTTTAGATATTTTAAGGGAATAATGAAGTATTTTAACACATTGCTTGATGGAAGAATGCAAAGCCGCACTTTGTCTTCTTTAATTTACAATTTTTGTACAGTTAAACTTTCTTTTTAAGAGCACAGTTAGCCTTTATTATTATTATAAAAATGTATTATTAAAAAGGGCACAAAGTGTGACTGTAAACGCGACGTTGTGGGTTCGATTCTCACTCGGGGATATGAAATATTTATTTAAATATATATTTCCGTTTCTTCGCTCTGGTGTCGATGCAAAGGGCGGCGTTGAGTTCCGCCACTCAATATGTATCTTATATTATAGATATGTAAACGTGTATTACATTTTTAACTTACTGTTAAACCTAGACGTTCTAGGCTGTAATCAATTACAGGAACAAATACAGTGCCCTGAAAACAGTTTTAAAGTATTTAACAAACGAGAAAAGTGTTTAAAACAAAAATTAAACCAGTTGTGGCGTAAAGTGGTTGTGGCGTAAAGTGGTTGTGGCGTTGAAGCGTGCGATTATAAATGTTGACAGGTTTAATGACAGGTTGTGGGTTCGATTTCCACTCAAGGAAATGAAATGTTTACTATTTTCATTTACCTGTCATGACTAGTCGAACGAGTAGGTAGTGATTTTTCTATGTAAAACTTCAATCTTAATTAGTTATTATTTTATTTACTCAAAAAATATTTGGATGAAATGAGAGCCTCTCCCTTTTTTGAAATGAGA
>DWMY01002429.1:0-11846 GCA_018249775.1 Heliconius hecalesia formosus
TCATTGACGAGTTAACCCTTCAACGCAGATGGGTCTGTCTCAGTGGAGAAATTTAATTTGAAAACTGGTATTACTTTAGATTTTAATTATAGAAACGATTGTCTTTCATCAAAGTGTTATTCATTTAACGTTTATAAAACATAGCGTACTCAAAATATTATTTTGTTACTAATTTTTGTAAATAAAAAAAACCCTAAGTACTATGACATAGTACATACATTTAAAAAACTTTTCTTTTAGTGTATCTTCGACTATAGCTTAGTATGTATATCAAGAATGAATATATAATGATACTACGTTTCCTATTTTACTCTTATTTTAAAACAATACGTATTGTATAATGGAATCTAGTAGCACACTTTATAGAACCAATAAACTATGAATAAAAAAAAAACAGCTCATACACCAAAACTGTACAAAATCTAAATAAAATATAATCTAATCTAATAATATAAATATATTTTTCAAATACAACCAAAATAAAAACCATTTCTATACTTATAAAAAACCAATGCTAAAGAAACACACCATTGTTCGCTCACTTACATTTTATATTATTCAATATATTTCATCTGTACAAATGTAAAAAAAATAAAAACAGACTACGGAAATGCTTTTATATTTGTCAACGTCAAGTCGCCCATTGCCTCGGAGTAACAAAAAAAAATGGTAATTTTTTTCGCAAATGAACCGTGTCTCGGTTCTCTTATTAGATTAACAGGTCGATTTACAATTCTGTGTGTTCACGTATCTACATGTTTATTTTACGGAAATGAATAGCAATTTGCGGAGGGTCGCTATTGTTGACTTTGCATTATACGCTTATATTATGTTGTTGTAATACGAAGTCACACGTTCTTTTAATATTGTTGATATTGTTTTTTTTTTGTTTTTTTATAAGACATATTAAGTATATTGCTTATTTTATTACGGATTAGATCATTTGGATTAGATTATAAATTTAAGTTATACATAGATAAGTTTCGATTATAAAAATACTTTTAATTTTTTTGTATTAATTATCAACATAATATCTCGTTTCAGTGGGTGAAACATTTAAATATTAAGATATATTAATAATAATGTTAAAAATAAAAATTGCACATATATAATAATATGAAATGATATAAAGTAAATACTAATCGAAATTAACAACTTGCAAGCTTTTAGCAACTTAGTTGCATAGTTAGTGCTAAGTGTCGAATCCCACCGCACATCAACACGCCGCGTGCTCCCGACAGGCAATACACGCGCAGACCGAACGTTATGTGATACTACAATAGTTGTATATGGAATTCTACACACTTGCAACGGTTGTCTTTTTTTAAATGTTATGGTTTTTAAATAGAATATATTTTTTATATTTGTGTATATATTATGATTTTATGTATGCAAAAGTTTGAAAGGATGAGAATTTGGATGAATAGTTTTTATTAAGTAAAATAAAATTATTAACTTAGTACTTCAGAGGCCAGTCGTGGCGCACGAAGTGTGACTGTAAAACCGACTGCTTGTGGGTTCGATCCCCACCCGAGGGGATGAAATATTTAGTTAAATTTATATTTCCATTTCTTCGCTCTGGTGTCGAGGTTAAGCGCGGCGTTGAGTTCTGGCACTCAACACGCAATGCCTCCAGAATTCGGCAGAAAGTGGGGAACGGAGTGTCTTAACACTAGGTTCCCTCTGCCTACCCTGCTGTGTGCGGGATACAGCGTGAAGCTGAAAATATTACTTCAAATATGTTGTACAGATAAATTTAAAATAAATTAAATGTGTTTTCTTTTCTCCTGCTGCTAATAAATAAGTAACATTTCCTATCCAATTTTAATAATTATCCAAAGATATGTTATGTGAAAAATTAAGTCATTTATACATTTGTATAAAAATATATAAATAAATTAATGTTTAAATAAAATGAACGTAAGTGTGCAACGCTTCTATCCATATTAAGAGCGTCCTAAGACTAGCGTCTTGTTACTAGTTCATATTAAATTAAGCTGAGACCTGAAGTCATTAAGACCCGTCGAATACATTGGTAGGGTTAAAGTCATTTGCGTATGGTTTCGACTTTGCACTTTGAATTAAATGGATATTGTTTTTCTTATTTAAGCTTTCCACACTTAGCAAGATAGGCATAGGAAACCTGTGAACCTAGTGTTAAGACACTTCTTTCCCATTAAGACACTTTCTTTCCTCAGTTTCCGCTGGATTAGCGAAATTTTCCGTGTTGAGTAGCGGATCGCAACGCTGCGCTTTGCCTCGTTACAAAAGCGAGGAAATAAAAATATAATATATTCATTTCATCGAATGGGTATCGAACCCACTAATCTATCGTATTTACATTCGCACGTATGTATAATTCTAGATCATGATAAGAAATTAGTTAAGGATTCATCCTTTAATTTTATTTTGGAATTTTGAAAACGAATCTTCTTATCACATTTAATATGTATAGGTAAACAATAAGTAGGTACTTACTATATCATTCGCTTTCCGCTTAAACAAAATATTATTATTTTATTTTTGTTATCTTGTATTGTATTAAGCTTAGTACCTAAGTTACAGCACATATCTTTGCTCGATTGATATAATAAAGTGTAATTAATTATTAAGCCTAATTAAATTAATAATAACTTACCGCATTAATGTATTAAATTATAGGGAACTAGCGGACCCGGACGCGGCTTCGCCCGCTTAAACTATACGAATGCTTATTAGATATATTTAGGAAATTGATTTTGAAAATATGTAACTAATTTAAATGAAAAAAAATATAAGTAAACGTAACCCAAGTAAAATATTAATAAAAAAAACTAAACAGAACCAGCTACATTTTTAATATTATCAAAGTAAAATAAATATTTAAAAGAATTAAAATGAAATGTGTTGTGCTATGTTTTTGCAAGTGCATGTGGTTATTTACATAATACTCAAATACAATAAAAAATAATTATATTTTTTGTCTCTGTCTGTCTTTCTATTTCCCCGAGCTAGTGTCCAGAATATCTGAACTGATTTTTATTGGATTCAGTGATCGATTTTACTGATCTACCCGGAAAAAAATCTTTTTACTCGTTTTCCTTGCGCGCGTACATAGATATTATATGAAATAACTAAAGTCCTTTCTACATTAAATATGATAAGTTTTGCGAGCAATATCAAATAAAATCCCAAAAAACTAAAACTACAATTTATTAAGTGTATAACAACGGATAACCATCCAACCGAGACGATATAACCAACAATTCTATCTAAGGATAGAATGCTTAAATAATATTATACCGATGCCGCGCAAAGCCGCAACTTACACCACACCAAGAAATTAATGAAAATCTAACTAATCTACTACTCGAATAAGCGAAGAACCAAAGAAAAGTATAAATTAATTACAAACAACAAATAATTACATAAAAATTAACATTAGTTCGAAAATGTATGAAAATTTACAAAACCGTCAACGTCATCTGCCCGTTCGCGTCGGTCATACTATGCCGCTCGTAGGCTAGGTCATTTCGAATCAGTGACATCTCCTTAATTATTTATAATTATAACAGTAAACTATCATTTCAATCTAGATGAAATGTTAAAAGTGCCTATTATTATATTCATTTTCATAAGGATCAATATCAAATTATAGAAAATACATACAACAAAAACCCGATAAATATAAAGTAAATTAATTAAAATGGTTACTTTTGCTCAACCTTCAGAGATAGACATGGTATATGTATCGCGGACTTTTTTAAACATTATTTAAAGAACAATATTTTTGTAAAACATTGTTTTTATGTATCTCATAAGGCTCAACCTTCGAGAGCGGCGCACGCCATGTATGCGTTAAGCAAGCTCATTTTGGGTGACGTTTTCTTATAACAACAAACAAACGTTGCAAACCGTTGCGTAGCAACGGTCGGTTGTTATTAACATGGCGGAATAAATTGCCTGTCAAATTAAAAAGTATTTTAATATATTAGTATATATCGACAATATTACAAATATGAGAAAAAAAGTAACCTATGTTCATCCAAAGACCCTCAAGTATCTCTATATGAGTATTTTATCACAATTCAATTAGCGGTTTGGCCCTGATTGCGTAAAAGACAGACAGACAGACAGAGTTACTTTCGAATTTATAATATAGGTATGGGTAAGATACATTAATTTCAATTCTATTCAGTATTAAAATAAATCAGCTTCACACTATCCCGCAGGGTAGGCATAGGAAACCTACTCTTAAGACACTCCGTTCCCTAATTTCCGACGAATTCTGGAGGCATTGCGTCTTGAGTGGCGGAACTCAATGCGGCGCTTTGCCTAGAATTTATTTTTTCAAAATATAAATTAAAAAAAATATAAATTTAAAAACTGGGCATCGTTTCTCGTAATCGTCGTAGCAGTGTTGCCAGTGTTATTTAACATACATTACAACAGTCTAGCCTAGAGTTTTTGTAGAAATAAAATTCAATATAAAATATTCCCCTAATAGCCATCGCTAATGAATCAATCCCCTATAAAAGAGGTAAAACAAGTCATTTCTCGCTAATATGAGTTTGATTGGTGTTTCTGTGCATCTGTTTCGTATTTGGCCGCGGCCTGTAATTTGTGAGCATTAGTCAGTTGACGGTTGTAGTGGTTTTGACTATCTATCAATTTGTAGAGTTATATTTAAAAAATAATTCATTAAATATACAACATTTAGACAAGGGAAGGTTTTCTTTTATTTATCTTTTTAGGTGGTCCCTCCAGCTAGTGATGTATTAATTCTTTTTAACTATAATAATAGGTTACATATAAAACACATTAAGGGCAGTCATGGCGCAGGGTTATAAGCCTTTAAATGTGAACGCGACAGGCTGTGGATTTGATTCCTTCTCCAGAAAATGAAGTATTTATTTAAATTTATATTTCCATTTTATTGCTCTGGTGTCGAGGCAATGTTCTGCCATTCAAAACGCAATGCCTTTAGAATTCGGCGTAAGGTGTCTTAAAACTAGGCTCCCTTTGCCTACCCTGTGTGCAACATACAGCGTAAAGCTTATTTGATCAGATTTTTTATACCAGATCAGGGACATTAAGATAATTAATTTTTTTTCCCAACTGGGGTTTGAACCCATTACAGACAGTTTACGCCTTTACAGACAGCTTTATCAATGTCTCATGATGACCTATAAGCCTTTTTAATAGATACTATAAATACATTTCACTTTGAAATGTAAATAGACCAGAGAGAGTTCTATTGTATTCAAAAATGCATATTTCGCGAAATCAAAGAATAGTTTTCCAAAACATAAATCTTGTATAGATGTTTTATTATTCCCGACCATTCGGCATACACAGCATTGCACTTTCAGATAAACCTTTCAGAAGTGGTCAATAAAAACTGTCGGTTGTTCACCGAGAGCGTTTTTTTATTTAGTTATATTCTATCGCATTATACATATATTCTAAATAAGTTTTGTTTTAGACGAAAATGAAATATTTATTTATTGTTGAGTGGCGGAACTTAACACTGTTTTTGTGTATGGAAATGAAAATAATAAATGTAATTATTCTCCCGAGATGTAATGAATGCACAACCACAGCGTGTAAAGACAGAGAATGTATCGCTGCACCACCACGGGCCACGAATATTGTAATATACATACATATATCAGTAAATATATTATTTTATGCAGATATCAATTACGCAGAAGAGTTTGTCTTATTAAATGATCTACTGGTTTCAATTGTAAAAATATTTTTATGGTGGATAGTCCGTTTATTTATCTATTTACTTTTAGCTTCAAGCTGTATCCCGCACATAGCAGGATAGGGAACCTGAGAACCTAGGTAAAGACACTCCGTTCACAAACCAAATTCCCAGTTACTTCAATTTCAATAAAATGTGTAGCAGCTATAAGCTAGTGGTCCTATATAACATATAAGTATTTTCCATATAAACAGAAGAAAACTTAACGGATTAGAGATAAAATTTTAATATGGAAAATAAGAAGCAGGTGGCGAACTATTTTTACCGTTCTGGATAATGCAAATATGCACCTGTTCCTAGCAATGCACTCTACGTGCAGATCAGATGAATTAAGCAAATTGGTTCTCGTAGAAAGGTACGGGTCTGTTAAAATTGTGTTAACATAACTATATTTTAATATATTCAATAATGTTTTCCATTTTCTTGTATTATAATGAAGTAGAAAGTCCAGTTGTGGTGTAGAAATGAAATGTTTAATTATTTATTTTTCCACGCTCTGGTAACTACGGTGGCGTTGAGTTCCGCTATTCTCGCAATGCCTTCATAGTTCAGCGGAATGCGGGTATGGAAGTGTCTTAATGGGAATGAAGTATCTTAGCACTAGGTTCCTAGGTTCCCCGTACCTACCCCACCATGTTCGGAATACAGCGTGAAGCCAAAAAGAAAGTTAGTAATCTAGTAAAAATAAGGAAATATTATACACTGAGTAAAATATTTCCTTATTTCGCCCTTAATTAGTCAATAAAATTACTATTAATTTTGACATTTAAGTACATATTGACATTTCCATCTCTTAAATTAACGAACTCCATACAATTCCAATTATACCACGAAATAGAAATCTAATTTCAATACAAAAAAAATAATTTCATAAAACAAAAGCCTCAATGGATAAGCTGTTGTGATGTTAATTAATGATGTTGTAGATTCATAATAAGTCAAAAGGCGAGTCACAAGTGATGTTAGGAACGGGGGTGGAATGAAGATGTCACTGCGTAATCGGATGGTCGGGCGCCCGAGACGTGACGTTGATAGATCGTCGTCAGTCTTAAGATTTTGTGTGGTCTATTCGATGAGCGTTTTGAAGATATTATCATATATATATTTGTTGGACTCCTTTGAATTAATAATGTGTAAATTTTAATTAAGTTCACAAAAATATTTTTTTCGTATTTAACAAAATAAATAACATTTCATCTTCATCATTATCACATCACATCTTTCTTTCTATTTTTCCACATAACAGTGTAGGCAAAAGAAATTTAGTGTTAAGACACTCAGTTAGTCATTGACATATCGCAGGTTGAGTGTCTGAACTCATTGCAACGCTTTATCAAAGATACTAGAGAAATTATTTTTTTTTATATGTAAGGTATGTGCCGTGTGATCCCGGCCTAGAATAGGATCATCCTGGTACTGGTGGTGTCGTAAGAGGCGACTAAAGTACGTGTGGTAGAGTCACGTCGCCAGTAATGGCTACACGCAAGGGCAGACTCGACCGGATCATTACCACCCCCGGCATTTAAAACCGGCGTGAAGTAGTGGCTTTATGCCACTGCGTTTCGCATCAGGTAATGCCGGGCTCCGGCGCCCAACCCAGCTTAAAGGCAGGCAACGCACCTGTAGCTCCTCTGGTGTTGCACGGTGTCGTGGGCGGCGGTGATCACTTACCATCAGGTGACCCGCACGCTCGTTTGCCTTGTCTTTTCCATAAAAAAAAAAAAAAATCATTTCCCCAAAACATTGAATCTAAAACCATCGCGCTTACAATTTTACTTTACCAGGACGGCTTTCCCTTATGTGGTATTTATTCAAATAATTTCCACAACCAGTAAATAAGTATTTTTAGATAAAAAATTATCTCATATTTAGATTGCGAAAAAAGAAAAAAAATATCAATCATTTTCGTTTCTTCATCATATTACCGGAAGCGTAAGGTGTTGACTCTCAGACCAAATATTTTTATTTTCACAAAGCTGCATGGCGTTTCATTTCGCAACATAACACGTAACTCTTAAATGATCAGAAAGTGGAGGACGAACTAACATACGTCTAGGTTTTCCACCATCTCCACCACTAGCGGGGAAACGCGTTAAAAATTTTGAACTCCCCTCTCTTACCACTTGTACCACAATTTCCGCGGACACAAGATGTCTTGCTTACTAATAGGCTTAACAATGATTTTCTTGCTTCCACTCCGATTAATTGTTTTAGATAAATGGTCTTCTTTGTTATTAATGAAATGATGCTTAATTCCTTTTTGTATTTTCTTATTTAGTAATTAATATACTTCTTACTGGATCAGCATAAAAATTACTTGAGTTTTTTAGTTTCCTCCTGTACCCTATAAATATAAGGAATTTAGTGTTAAGACACTCCGATCCCCACTATACGTCAAATACTCGTTGCGTGACGAAATTCAATGCCATGTAACAAAATCGTAATGCATAAGCTCTCGCACCTTTTAATAGCGTTTATTTAGAAGCTTGATTTTTTCAATGCTTCAAAGGATTTGCTTTTATGCCGTGTGATCCCGGCCTAGAATAGGATCATCCTGGTACTGGTGGTGTCGTAAGAGGCGACTAAAGTACGTGTGGTAGAGTCATGTCGCCAGCAATGGCAACACGCATGGGCAGACTCGACCGGATTATTACCACCCCCGTCATTTAAAACCGGCGTGAAGTAGTGGCTTTATGCCACTGCGTTTCGCATCAGGTAATGCCGGGCTCCGGTGCCCAACCCACCTTACAGGCAGGTAAAGCACCTGTAGCTCCTCTGGTGTTGCACCGGGTCGTGGGCGGCGGTGATCACTTACCATCAGGTGACCCGAACGCTCGTTTGCCTTGCCTTATCCATAAAAAAAAAGAACTATAGACTTGTTTTAGCTACCTCCATGCGATCTCGAGAGGAATGGTCTTAACAGACAGGCAGGGAGTGGCCTCACCCAAGGCCAAGGCCACAACCAAGCGATTCTATAACGGTTCCGTTTTTATTTTTTGAGGCATGGAACCCCAAAATATTGCACTGCAACACACCATTGTTGTCCAATCATTAAATTCATTATTTTAAAATTCTATAATATTCACCACTCCCTAATCTTTTTTAATAGCTCTACATACATTTAATATAGAACGTTTATGCAAATGCGGTTTTTGCCATATCCGAGTAAATTTGCATACATTTGAAGTCTCATTTCTGATGTTCAATGGTACGTATGGAGTATGAGTAATACTTTTTTGTTTTTCTAATAGCTGGTTTGCATATTTTTAATACTAATATTTAATTCGTTGATATTTAAAAAATGTGTCTCTACAGTAAAAAAAGAAAGTATAATGAGTTGTGCATAAATATATATACAGGGTTTTGTTTTTTATGATTATTTATATATTGTTAGCGTACTCTCTATGTAAAAGAGGGTAGATTTAGGCGAAAAATAACTATAAAAGCAGAAGAATTGTGTCAATCGGGGGCACTCGCTTGTAAGTGGCGGCCCCTATTGGAAGGAAACTAGTGTGAAGTATTGTTAGTAGGTGATACATATCACTTATTGCAATTTACGTAGTATCCCTTTCCAAATAGTTTAGAAACATATAGACGATGTGTGTTTTTAATGTGTTTTTTTAAAAACATTACCCACTTCCGATTTCTAACAATATATATAGATACAGGCCTGTCATGGATGTGGTGTCATCGGCTGGTTGTGGGTTCGATCCCTACTCGATGTTTATTTACATTTATATTTTCATTTCTTCGCCCTGGTGTCAAGGCAAAGCGCGGCGTTGAGTTCCGCCACTCAGCACGCAATGCCTCCAGAATTCGGCGGAAAGTGCGGAACGGAGTGTCTTAACACTAGGTTCCCTCTGCCTACCCTGTTCTGTGCAGGATACAGCGTGAAGCATGATAAAAAAAATACATATATATTATATATAATTAATTATTATGCTAAAGATTTTTTTTATATTATGATATTAATTAGTCGTCATCTATACAAATATTATTAACTTTTAATACATTTAAATGATATTACACAATAATATCATTTAAGTGTATTTAGAGTGGGCCAGTAGTGGGTGAGGCCAGTCGTAGCGCAGGGGCACAAAGTGTGATTGTAAACCGACTGGCTGTGGGTTCGATCACCACTCGAGGAAACTAAATATTTATTTAAATTTATATTTACATTTCGTCACTCTGGTATCGAGGCAAAGGGCGGCGTTGATTTCCGCTATTCTACACGTGCCTTCAGAATTCGGCTGAAAGTGGGGAACGGAGTGTCTTACCACTATTTTCCCCCTAACTACTCTGCTATGTGCAGGATAAAACGTGAAGAAAAAAATTGTATTGTGTAAATAATACATGAACTTAAAAACTTGACGTTTAGATTAATTACTATTAAGCACAATTTAATAAAAAAATGTCAACATTTTTTTTTTACTTATTAACCCTAGTTAGTTAAAAAGAAACAATTCTAACAGATTGTAGTTTTTCCAGATAATTCGACATTTTTACAAATATACGAAAGATTTTTTTTAAAAGTACAGAAATATAGTAATTTTTTTTATTCAGAAGTTCTAGCGATAAGCATAAAATTATATGTTTCGTCTTTGTAGTCATATAGCCTTGCTTAAATGTCACGGTCTTTGGAGGGGTTTCCCTCATTCTACTATTAAAATTATCAATTTATAATATTATAATTTTGTTGATTTATTTTAATTTACCTTTATGAAGTCATCTTCTTCATCGGCGCTTCGTTTGGTGGCGAACGTGATTTTTGTGGGCTCGTTGTCCACGGGAGTGATTTCATTATTCGTATTTCCTCGTTCTATTGATAAAATAAAGTAGGCCATTGAAAATACAATGTATCGAAAATTGAGTGGAAATTGGGGAACGGCATGTCTTAATACAAGGTTCCCTTTGCCTATCTTGGCTTATCCCTGGATTGCATTCAACGTGCTTATAGTAGTTCCTTTATGCCATGATGGCATAAATAGTATAATAATATAAATATTGCTAGTAGAGTAGGGAAAAAGCCATTTCAGGAAAACCAAGGGCAAGGTCGCCTCCCACGAAGAAACACAAGGTCCATCCACAAAGAGATTGAGAGTTTATGTAAGACGTGAAGGGAATTATTATTGAATCATTCCCATTCAATGTCAGCCTTTAGAAATGCGAAAGAGACTTTATTATAAACTAGTTGTCGCTCGCAACTTTGTATGGAAATATCATAAATAGTAATAAAATAAGTAATTCCGTATGAGTTTCTAGCCCACAACCTATCGCTTATACAAGTCACACGTTTGTGTTACGCCACGACTGGTCTTACTTTTTTTTCAGCTTCTGCTGTATCCCGCATACTACAGGGTAGGCAGAAGTAACCTGGTGCTAGGACACTCCGTTTACCACTCTCCGCGAAACTTTTCGACATATTACGTGTTGAGTGGCGGACCTCAATGCCGGGTTTTTGCCTTGGTGCCAGCGAACGAACAAATAAAAATAAAATAAAATAAATCAGCTTCACGCTGTATCCCGCACACTGCAGGATAGGCAGAGGGAACCTAGTGTTAAGACACTACGTTTCCCACTTTCTACCAAATTCTAGAGGCAGTGCGTGTTGAGTGGCAGAACTCAACGCCGCGCTTGTCCTCGACACCAGAGTGAAGAAATGGACATTTAAATTTATGTAATTATTTCATCTCCTCGAGTGGGAATCGAACCCACAACCAGTCAGTTTTACAGTCACACTTTGTGCCCCTGCGCCAAGACTGGCCTCAGAAATAAAAATATTAAGAAATAATAATTCATATCCTTAAATGAGGATCGAACCCTCAATCGTCAAGCTCCTATTTTTTTCTCAGCTCCTATCATTAAGTTCTCACCGCTTGTCTATATTTTTACAGGAAATTCTTAAGAATTTAGATAGTAATTTGTCTCTTTATTTTATTTTTTTCTTTAGTTCTATCTAATAAAACTACTCGTACTTCAGAATAATGTATAATATTCAATTATTAGACATGTGTTCACATAATTGATTTACAAGGCGAATATGCATATTTAGTTCAATATTAGCTATCGCAGTTTAAATACATATTTATATATAGAG
>DWMY01002430.1:0-11846 GCA_018249775.1 Heliconius hecalesia formosus
AACGTAGCGGAACTCGAACCCGCGCCTCCTGGAAACCGACCAGGCTATGTTTAAGTACCAATACCGTAAACATGATTAGGATGCGGCTTTATTTCAATAAGTTGATTGGAAAGTTCATAAAAGTTTTCTTTATTTTGTTAAGCTCTTTTAGACTATATTCAATTATTATAATTGTAAAAGTTTTTAATAGTAATTAGTAGTTTTTAATTTTAATTAATAAAATTTCTAGATTGGTCTTTTCAAAATTCTTTGACTCAAAATTCATATTAAATTTCGTTAAAGAATAAATAGTAGCTTTAAATATTAAATAAATAAAAATATTTATAATATGTAATGTAAATATTTATTTTATAACATGAATTATAAATATATACATATTAGACTTACAAGAAAAACCCTAAAAAAAATACCCTGAGCGGGAAAAGCATGTACAACCACCTCGTCTTCAATTAAATTTACTATTTACGCTTCGATTAGTATAACATTTATATGAAGATATAAGTTTCTTAATATCATACTCGCACGCGTTTTTCAATGACAATATCTCACGTTTAAATTTAGACAATTATTAGGTAAAATGTAACAATATTAAATATTCGGGTGATTATTAACGTTATTCTCGGTCAATAGAATTCCCCTATCGAGGGTTCCGTACCAATTTCAGGATTGTAGGTCGATGGGAAGTCAACAAGTTATAAAAATTTACAATCTTAAGCTTGCGAGCATATGTACTCATTTTGTATGAAATGAACTACATTTATAAGTTTGTTACTTTATTTGTAACTAGCGGGCGCGCGCGGCTTCGCCCGCTTATTTTCACCCTTAGGAGTGAATTCTAAAAAAACCTCGAAACACGTGTTCAATAAAATATTTTTAACAGTCTGAATTAATTTTTATAAAAATCGGTGGCGATTTGAAGACTTTTCCATATAAACTTTCAACCACTTATTTGAACCCTTAGGGGGTGTATTCTAAAAAACCATGAATACGTGTTCAATGAAATATTTTGAGTCTGAATTTCAAGTTTTATTTTTTTTTCGATTTAATTTTTTTTCCATACAAACTTTCAACCCCTATTTCATCCCTTTAGGGTTAAAATTTTTCAAAATCTCTTTTTAGTGGATGTCCAGATTATGAAAATAAACATCTGTCCAAATTTCAAGTTTCTATGCAATGCGGTTACGGCTGTGCGTGCGTCTTATCTGAGTCAGTCAGGTACATGTCCTTTTATATATATAAATATACAAATAAACTTATTTTAATGATTTGATTATGAGATAAATAGAGACCCTTTATCATTTGATTTCGTTGACTTAGAAGTTTAACTTTTTTTGTCTTCTAAGATTCTGAATATTTAACTTGAGTTTGACAGAGTAGACCGAGGGAATCTAGTATTAAGACACTCCGTTCCCGACTTTCCGATTAATTCGAAACATTGTATATTTTTTCGCGAAACTCAACACCACGCTCTGTCTACTAAAGCGGGATAATGAAAATTATTTAATAGATATTATAAGGAAAATTATAATATCTATTAAATAATATATTAGTTATATTATATATTCATCGAGTCCAACTCTGGTCTCACTTTGCCACGATGTCAAAAGAGCAAAAAACAACAAAAAATCTCTAATATTTGAACACATCTCACAAGTATAATCAAAAATTAGAAACAATTCTCATAGCAATGTAAAAAACAAACAGTGAATGAGAAAGATTTAGTGAAAGTGCTTATAAATGAGCTTCAACGACGTCGGGAGTCGAACTGAATACAATGGACTAATTTCCGCTGCCGATCCATCACGATACTATCAGGTTATGTAATGATATACATAAGTGATAAGATTAAAAATAATTAATGTATGTGTTTTTATTTTTAATAATGATGCCGTTACAGATGAACTTTATGTGAGTGATGATGGGTTCATTGTTTTTGTTTGCGGGAAAAAGCGTGAAGCTATCACGCTTTATCTCGCATAGCAGGCATTTAGGTAGGCAGAAACTAGTGTAGCAGTAGCATGTGGCCTTAATTTCTGCAAATCAGAATATTTCATGTCATAATATAGCGCGGGTCGACGTGGATAGTGGTCGTAATTTTAAACGAAATTTTTAAACTGCATTCATCGCAAAAATTTAGTTTTATACATTTTTGAAATTTAGCCGTAAATTATCCACAAAATAAGTACAAAATGGAGAGTGGAGTTTCGCTATGATTACTCTGAAAAAAAAAGTTAAGCATTAATTTTTTTAGTAAGTTATATAGCTTAGAGCTTTTTCTACATTATCTTCTTATAGTTGCTTCTAACTTATTAACGTTTATGGATTTATTACGGCAAGTTTGCGCGGAAAACATAAATCAGCTAATTATAACGATTTATTAAATACACCAGAGGCCAGTCGTGGCGCAGTGGCACAGGGTGTGACTGTAAAACTGGTTGTGGGTTCGATCCCCACTCGAGGAGATACTATTTACTTAAATTTATATTTCCATTTCTTCGCTCTGGTGTCGAGGTAAAGCGCGGCGTTGAGTTCTGCCACTCAACACGCGATGCCTCCAAAATTCGGCAGAAAGTGGGGAACGAAGTGTCTTAACACTAGGTTCCCTCTGCCTACCCTGCTGTGTGCGGAATACAGCGTGAAGCTAATTTAATTTTTTTATTATTAAATACAATTTACACGCTATACTTTACTTCCCATAGTACAATTATTTACGTGGGAATTCGCATATGTTATAGAAAAATAGATTTAAATCTAAAGTAAAGAAATATAAAGTTTCCAATCAAGTGATCATCATTAATTAGATGAGTGCATTAAAATTAACTAACGGCATCAGGCTTTAAATACGGTGGTTATCAGTTCGATGCTTACTTGTTGTATAATGAATTATTTTTACTACTCAATGTCTCGAATTCAATGTGATGTGGTTTTTTTTTCTTTTAATTAGTATTCTCTCCGAACTTAACATGCCTATAATAGCATATGGAACTGATTGATTGATGAGTTGATTGAACTTAACATGCCTATAATAGCAAATAGTTATATGGAAAATAAGCACGAAAAGTAAACAGTACACACGTACCTATGATCGATAGAACGTATAGAAAACCAGGCGTAAGGCGTTAAACCCGCCTATTGTACATTTTATTATGTATTAAATTTTGTGCAATAAAGAATTTAAAAAATATATATATATATTAGTTTAAACTTCATTCAAAGTCACAGAACATGACTAGTATAGTTGTTAACTTAGCTCGTTCAGCGTATTCATTTCGTTAACTCTGTTAAACTGAATTTACAGTCCTTCTTTGAAATGCCACGAAACGTCAACATTTCGAAGGCCATTGGGTACAAATTAGTTTTAGTTAGTAAATAGGACCTCTTGATTCTCGAATGTCAATTTGGAGAGGATATTTGACGTTATGATGTTTAATAAGCCAATTGTGAAAGGATTTTAGAACAAATATTTCTATAAGATTGTTTAGGCCTTCTATAAATAGTTTTTGTTTTAATTAATTTGTAAATTTTTTATGTATCTATACAAAAGTATGTATCTATACTTTCTAAAGAAAGGCGGTACTTTTGTATACGGCCTATGTATATGCCTTTACGGCAAAAAGAATCATGTATTTGAAATTAACAGGTAGGTGGTGAAATTAATAAGCATATAAAAGATTAACAATAAACGTTTGTATAAATAGTAGTATAAGTATAATATATTTAAGAAAATAAATGAAAATTGCACTGAGAGTATGAATTCCAAAAATATCGCTTAATATTTTTAAATTCATATCGTCAACTTTAATGGTTTTTTTTTTGGTTTTAGATGTTTTTTTTTGGTTTATTTAATGTATCTACTTAAATGGTACTATAATTTTATAAAAAAATATAACATCACTTTTTCATATTTTCTGTGTACAATTGGGCCAAATAAATGAAGAAAATGAGCCAAGTATTTAACAAATCATTCAGTTCTGATCTCGTTTATTCGTTTTTTTCCCGCAGATCAGGATATATAGAATGAACATAGTGTTAAGACATTCCGTTTTCCACTCTCCGCTCAATTTTCAAGATATCGTCGCACTTTGTCTACCACAGAAAAGAAAATCACAACGACCTCAGATGAATGCGTGCTTTACATTTTTTTATACGTTGGTATTTTTGTGCAGTGTGATCCCGGCCTAGGATAGGATCATCCTGGTACTGGTGGTGTCTTAAGAGGCGACTAAAGTACGTGTGGTAGAGTCACGTCGCCAGCAATGGCAACACGCATGGGCAGACTCGACCGGATCATTACCACCCCCGGCATTTAAAACCGGCGTGAAGTAGTCTCCGGCGCCCAACCCCCACCTTAAAGGCAGGCAACGCACCTGTGGCTCCTCTGGTGTTACACTGTGTCGTGGGCAGCGGTAATCACTTACCAGTAGGTGACCCGAACGCTCGTTTGCCTAGTCTGTTCCATAAAAAAAATATATATATTTTTTGTTAATTATGTATCTATATTTGTAAGCAGATCACTCCACGCCCATATTATTATGTCAAAGTGTGATGAGAGTTGTGTTCAGTGAAATTGTGAGGCATTTAATATATTAAATTTCAGGATAAATTCAGTATTAAGCCCACTTACCTTGTAGCCCACTTACCTAGGTAATATGAGTATGTTAAAATGTTGTTCTTTTTATTAGGTAATTTCAGAGAATTAGATTTTTTAGACATTTTTTTTTTGGACTACTCATTTGAAATATTGTCTTTGAATTATTATTTTTGCAAATAGAATTTTAGACATTTTTATATCTTTAAATGAACATAAAGCAACTACCGGTCATGAGGTCGACTCTATTGAGAATAGAGAAAGAAAATCAATCATTCATCTTTTTAATTATAACCTTTTTGGCTACTAGTACACAAACTACACATATAGCCCAATTTTCAAGATGTTGCGTGTTCAGTGACGGGACTTAACGCTGTACTATGTCTTGTTCTATTTGTATCAAATAAAGGCATAAAATCTCAATTGCAGCTCATTATTTCATAGCATATAATAATTAATTACAGAGATATATATTATTAGGAAAATAGTAAAATGGATGACTTATAAAACTAAAATTGTCGAGCGCCTGTTAAATAATAGAGGCAAAGGAGCTACTTCGTGATTTTTTTGTAAAAATGTGTTCGCTTACTTTAACAGTTAAGTGATCATATTTTTACTAAAAATTCTAGTACACAAAATTCTACTTAATTAAACTAAGTACCTTCGAGTAATATATTTTTATTCTGAATCCTTTTTCTTGAAACACTTTAGCAAAATATAATGAAATTTGAGTACAAAACCTAATAGTATAGATAAGTATAACAAATATATATTTAGGTAGATGTTTTTTCATATATAATAAAAAAATATATAATATAATACTGCGTATATTACTATTCATTTTCTTAGCTTAACGTTGTATCCAGCATATAGTAATGTAGGCAGAAGGAACCTGGGAACCTAGTGTCAATACCCTTCCGTTTCCTTCGTTGAGTGGCGGAACTCAACGACACGCTTTGCCTCGTTACTAGCGAGGAAATAAATAATATTAAATATTTCATTTCTGCGAGTGGGATATTTATATTGATTCATACAGTTACAGGTTTTTGTCACTGCGCAACGACGGCCCTACACTACTAATCATTTCACAATAAAAAAAATCTTCATATCTATATATGTATTCTGTACCCATATCTCATTTCCGCTTGAAATTGTGATTTCCGTTTCCGTATTATAGAGGTAAAAATTCGGGCATTGATCGATTAAATTCATGTCATAAGCCCTCAGTGTTTATATAGAAATCCTCTGAAGGCGAGATAGAACACCGTAAAATTCATTATATGAGAAACTATGAATATGAAAATATTTTTTTAAACATTATAAAATATTGTATTAAAGGCCGTAGTGGCGCCGCGGTAAAGCCTCTGACTGTAAACGCGACGATTGTGAGTTCGATTCCATAACGAGGAATTAATTACTTAAATTTTTACGCTTTAGTAATAATGCTAGCTCGACTCGCATTACCACGACAAAGTAGAGAAAAGGTCTTCAATTGTAATTCGTACAAAACTTTGATTGTTGATCACACGTTCCATCTTGATGATTAAACTGAAAATTGTTATTATGAATTTCATTGGACAATTAGCGCATTAGGCAAAATTTCTACGGGAAATTAAAAAAAAAGAATTATACGTTTTACTTCATAAAGTCGTGCTTGCGTGAATCAGAAAAATCTCGAGATCTCTAATTTTTGTACGGAACCCTCGGTAGTTCGACTCGCGCTTGTCCGATTTTTTAGTTAGTTAAACAAAACTGACGCCAGTAGTGGCACAGGGACACAAAGTGTGCTTGTACACGCGACTGGTTGTAGGTTCCATTCTCACTCGATAAAATGATATATTTATTTAAATATATGTTAAAACACTCCGTTCCCCACTTTCTGCCGAATTCTGGAGGCATTCCATGTTGAGTGGCAGAACTCAACGCCGCGCTTAGCTTTACACCAGAGCGAAGAAATGGAAATATAAATTTAGGTAAATATTTCAACTCCTCGAGTGAGGATCGAACCCACAACGTCGATTTTACAGTCACACTTCGTGCCGCTGGGCCACGACTGGCCTCAATGTCTATAGCCTTTTTCAATAAATGGAAATGAGAACAAAAATATTTCTTCAAATAGAACCAGAAGTTCCTGAGATTAGCTCGTTCAGCCAAGCAAACTTGGAGCAATGGACACAATATTCTTGATCAGTCCTAGCTTACAATTACGTACTCACGTGCCAAGCGGGAACCACAACGGTCGGTGGGCCATCGGCTGCAGTGGTGCAGAAATGGAAGCCGGGCGGAATTTATTTAATATACGTTTTACTAAACGAGCGCTGATGCCGAGTATGACGACCATGGCCACCACGCATGCACCACCGAGTGCAGCCCACAGTGCCTGTTATACGAATTACAGGATAAATTATTATTTAAAACTCATTATTATACTCAGTCGTGGCGCAGTGGCACGAAGTGCGACTGTAAAACCGACTGGTTGTGGGTTCGATCCCCACTCGAGGAGATGAAATATTTACTTAAATTTATATTTCCATTTCTTCGCTCTGGTATGAAGGCAAAGCGCGGCGTTGAGTTCTGCCACTCAACACGCAATGCCTCCAGAATTCGGCAGAAAGTGAGGAACGGAGTGTCTTAACACTAGGTTCCCTCTGCCTACCCTGCTGTGTGCGGGATACAGCGTGAAGCTAATTTAATTTAATTTTTTAAAATTATTATACGCCAGTCGTAGCGCAGGGGCACAAGTGTGAAATATTCCTCATTTTCCATTTCATTTCTTCACTCTGCTGCCGAGCAAAGCGCGGTGTTAAGTTTCGCCACCCAACACGCAATGCTTCGAGAATTCGGCGAAAAGTGGGGAGTGGAGTGCCTTAACACTATGCTCCCTCTACCTACCCTGATATGTGCGGAATACAGCGTGAGACTGAATAATATATATATATTTTTATTTTAATTTAAATATTTCTATTATATATATTAGCAAAAAAATATACTTTAACAGCGCGCATAATTTTGGAAAATATGGTTACAAGATTTTTGATTAACGTATTAATATATAACTTTTTAAAATTTAATATTTAAATTAAATAATATAACTGCAACTTACCCAAGTATTAAGTGTTGATCTTGCAACCTCTGCTGGATCTGAAAAAAAAATAGCACTTTTTATTTTTAGCTACACGCTATATCTCACATACAGAGGGAGCCTAGTATTAACTCTCCGTTCTCCACGCACCGCCCAATATTCGGTTTTGTTATCCCAATATACGTGTTGAGCGCCGGAACTGAACACCGCGCTCGAGTAGGAATAGATGCCATATATCATGCTCTCAGTCAGATACGGTATCTCTGCTCTACGTAGTAGGCTATGATGGACTGTCGTTTTTCCTAATGGACCTCAGGATTATTAACTTGTTGGAAAAAGGTTAAAATGTACTTTTTACTCAAATTATTCAAGAGTGAAAATACTTTAAAATAGAATGATTTCATAAAACAATGCCTTCAAAAGAGATTCCACTCAGTAATTACATAATATTTAACTACAAATAATGTAAAATGAATTAACTTCGAAACCGTTAGTAACCTTAAATATATTTACTCTGAAACAGAATAAATTTACTAGAAAGGAAGACGCAGACAGAGAGAATATTCCGTATTTAAAATAAAAGATCAAAGATTTTTACACAATTTTTTCAACTAAAAATATAATTTTGTGTAGTTCTTATCTTCTAATTAACTTTTATAGATTAATAAAAAGGGCTAAGTTTTTTAAATACTTATTTAGAAAATACTTATTTAGAAAACGTATAAAAATTTGAACGCAGCGGGACTTGAACCCGCGCCTCCTGGAAACCGACCAGACCAGTGTGGAATAACACTTTAAAAATGTTTAAAAATAAGTTTTTTAAATTGTTATATACTAAGAAAATACAATATTATTTCAGTAACCTTTCATTTGTGATAAAAGCAAAGATTACATTTGCTTTTTTCACAAATGATGACAATGACAACAATGATATTGAACGTGTGGGGGGCGAAAACTACCCACACTCGACATGTTGGAATTTAAATTCCATCCATCTAAATGTCACCGTAAGATTATAAATACCATTAGTCATTTTTTTTTCTGATATTGTAATCTATCGATACATTGTATAATTTTTAGCGCTGGCCCTGATTGGTCGCTTTTACAGCAAAACCGACCAATACGCGTTGTGACCACAGAGTTTCAATAAAATGAAACTTTATTTATTATGTCATATAAAGTATGTTGTATCGAGGCCAGTCGTGGCGCAGCGGCACGAGGTGTGACTGTAAAAACCGACTGGTTGTGGGTTCGATCCCCACTCGAGGAGATCAAATATTTACTTAAATTTGTATTTCCATTTCTTCGCTCTGGTGTCGAGGTTAAGCGCGGCGTTGAGGTCTGCCACTCAACAAGCAATGCCTCCAGAATTCGGCAGAAAGTGGGGAACGGAGTATCTTAAAACTAGGTTCCCTCTGTCTACCCTGCTGTGTGCGGGATACAGCGTGAAGCTGATTGATTGATTGTATTGATAACTTTTTTTAAGTTTACAAAAATTACAATTAAGAATCAGGGGTTAGTTATTTTTAAATTTAAAGTTTCTAACCTAACCTAAACTGCACTTAAAAATAGCCTAATCTATAGCTGCGGTGTGGTTAATACATAAATTATATTTATTTACTTTTTATATATATATATTTTTATTGTTATTTCTTAACACTACAGACACTTGGTCCGTACCCTTTTTAAATGTATTATTATAACTAATTTCCTTATCATATATATTAATTACATTATCGTTTACATACAATTAATACCTATAATAGGAAAATTATATTTTTAACTTTACATTATTTTACAAAATTTTACTTAGATCTAAGATTAAGCGAATGTTTATATATGTATATTTTTAACAATTTTTCACATTACATACTTTTACTTTTTATATTGAGCCTATTGTATTTTTTGAAAAATATGATGATTTTTGCATTTGACAATGTCATTTCACAAGGTATATTCCGTGAGAGATTGTAATATAATGAAGTTTATAATTAATATTATTACTTATATACTACTAATTTTATTACATGTATAACAGTATATGTCACCGTAATCGGTGACATATAAATTGAATTGATAAGAGCTACATAAAAAATGTAATATTGAGGGCATCTATCAATGTAATTGAATCTAAAGCAATGATTTTTTAACTTTTTGATTGTTTATCTGTGCCTTTGTGCGAATCTCTGTAACGACTCGGCGGCAACGGCTGCCTATTTAAATTAGCATTGCAAACTGTATTTTTATGAATTTTCCTAGTCATTTAGTGTTTGTTTTATTTTAATTAGTTCATAAATAAAGAAGTTATATCAATATTAAACATATTGTTTGACAAAGTTGCTTTCTCTAGTTACCTTAGCGAAGAAATATAAAAATTAAATATTTTATTAACATAAGTGTAAGGTTAAGCAAATGTAATATTTTTTTTACAATATCCCAAATTTTAGTGGTGTCCAATAATATATATATATTTTATATAAAAGCGTTTTAACGACTATCCATTATAACTAGTCCGAAATTTTCCAAGAATCGTGTAAGTAGTATGAGATTGTCACAATAAATTACAGTATATAAAGAACTGCATTTATTAAGAAGCTATCTAAGTGAAGACAATGTATAAAAAATGTCGGGAAAAACGGTGGGATATAACATAAAAAGAAAATAAAATAAAATACTTACCATATGCAGTTGCATTCCCAGCTGGTCCAACACAGCCACGTTCATCCACTAAACTGACTCTCGCCAGCAACTTCACGTCGAGAACAATGTTTGTAAGGGTCTTATTACTTCTATCAGTTCGTTCTGTAACAGGAAGTAGCTGCCAGTGCTCCACGTCTGGTACGACCACGAAGCCGAAAGCATCCACTTTTCGTGATACTGTATGGGCGTACCACGGAGCTGGATGAGCGTCTGAGACCATCTGTTTACCTAGGCTGAAAGGAATGTTTTTTATTTTTGTTTTTTTTTTTTTATAGACATAGGGCCAATTTTCGAATTTGTGTTGGGTGGTAGAGTTTAATGGCGCGCTGTGTCTTTTTACTAGACCGAGAAAATGAAAAAAAAATATTTCTCCACAAGTCTGGGACCTTTACGTCAGCATTTCCCATTGACCGTTGTTTTTTTTTAAACCAAATACAAATTTAGTAAAATAAGCCCATGTATACATAAAAAAACATTATTATTCTTATAAAGTAAATAATAAAAAAGAACAAAATAAAAAGTTGTAGATTTCTTCTCATTACAATACAACGATAAAACATCGACTACTAGATCCAACATATAAATATAAAATTATATATATGATTTATTATATCAATTTATTCCCCAAATAATAAAAAAACTCATTTATTATAGGCACAGAAAAATTTAAATAGCGTATAAAAATCTAATACGATTCGCGTGTGCCGACGTCACCCAGCTGTAACAATATGAACAAGGGTTTCACGTGATAACGCTGCTTATTCCCCATAAACTATAAACCTAGTCATGCGGCACTTGTGCTCAAAGAACGTTAAAATCGTTCGCGAAAATTAAAAGTGTTAAGATGTTATTCCGGATTTGCGGATGGAATACGTAATACGGACTAAAATATGTCATTTTGAATAAAAATTACGTTGTATTTATTTACTTTGTGTTACTGATTACGTTATATTCATTACAAGGTATTATACTATAGCTTTATTGAATCAATCTCCACAGGCATTTTTTTTCGTGTCGGGTCGGATAAGTTCATAATAAAAACAAAAAAAATGTATTTTAAATATTTTTTTATAGACAGTTCGGCATCAAACCTACATAGTACAAGCCTGATTTTATTCGTTACTTTATTTTAACTACGTTAGAAAAAAAGGGAGATTAACCCTATTATGGAGATTAACCCTATTATATTATGAAATCAAAAGTTTTAAATTTGTAATTGAATGATTTTTCTTAAAATTATGTTTTTAGAATTTTCACTTTTCATAATTCACTCTGTTATCTGTCTGTCTAGACTAGACCATTATCAAATCAGATCTGATCACGTGGAGTTGAAATTATTATCTCATTTAGAGGGCTTTGGAGCACTGAATATATATATATATATATATATATATATATATATATATATATATATATATATATATATATATATATATATATATATATATATATATATATATATATATATATATATAT
>DWMY01002431.1:0-11840 GCA_018249775.1 Heliconius hecalesia formosus
GAAATAATTTTAACTTTAAGAATTAATATTGTTGTGATCTCCAAATCGATCAGACGTATTAAATAGTTTTAATTTAAATTAGTATTTTATTTTTAAAAAAGTAAATTCTCAATTAGAAAGTTTAACTGGCGCAGTCGGTAGGATAGTCTATCATAGGTCTGCGTGTCTTGTAGATTTGGGTGTCCAAATTCGCCCAAAAATCGCGAGTACAGTGCGAATAGACTTAGGCTATCCACGAACCAAATAAATAAGTTGAACAAGAAGATGGGATCAGCGATCGGTCGGTGAGTAAAACTCTTTGCCTTCCTTTTTCTTATATTCCCACATTCTATTTGAGATTTACAATAGATATAAGTGGCGTTATTTTGGGATTGAACGTCTCGCATTATAACGTATCTGGTTTTAATATAAGACTCTATTGAAACTGTAGTTCTAAGAAAAGTATCTCCATAGACTAATTAACGCCTAGAAGTAATAATTAAAATATTTTAATAATTTAATCAAAAATTAAAAAATAAATGATCTAAAAATCGATCGTAATTGTTTTTTATGTATTGTGAAACAAAAGAAAAAAAAATGTTTTCGGTGGTGACAAAAGAATATTAAATTTATTTTTTAGGAAATGTGAATACATTATAAATAAATACCGTGGTCATCAGCATCAGAATATTTATGTTTTACATGCTATAACTAGTAGATTAATAGATGACGCCGCCGCGTTGTTATCCGAGCGTGAGGATGTAGAGACTTGGCCTGAGTTAAAAGAATTATTGGAACAACATTTCGGTGACCCACGTAGCGAAGAATGTATAAAAATTTCCCTCGAATCATGTAAAATTAAAGCAGGGGAAAGTTATTTAGAATTTTGTAACAGAATACAAAATATTCGGTCCCTGTTAATATCTAAAGTAAATTTATCGGCAGACGAAGAAGTTAGAAACGCTAAAATTACTATTTACAATCATACAGCATTAAATGTTTTTCTCTATAATTTACCAGAAAATATGGTGCGTATTGTGAGACTTAAATCACCTAGTACATTAGAACAAGCTCTATCAATAGTTTTAGAAGAGGTTAATTTTCATGAACAGTATCAACTACGTAATCGCTTTCTTAATAATTCAACGGCACCGAGGCCAACAACATGGAGATGAATAAAAACTCACGGTTTACACTGAGTATATTCTGAGTAGATATTTAACATCGATTAATTTCTTAAAAAGGTGCCGCGATAATAATCTCATACCAACTTGTGTACAAATCGCGCCGAAAAAAGACTTACAATATTGCAAAATGATACTCAATCAGGCAAGTAAAAAATTATTATATCAACTCATCAAAGACACCGTTATGATTTAAATCGATTCGACGAACAAATAAAAGCTTTAAGCAATGATATCGAGATGTGTTTTTCTAAGACAGATTTCCATCAATGTGTAGAATTTACTAATAATCGCGCGCAAAATAAATATAATCAATATAAAATTAGACAAATTCGTAAGTGCCAAAATCTCGAATTAAAATCCAAAAGGAAAAATGTCTATGGTAACGCCGTAACTTCTACACAGACAACACAAACGCCAGTTGTCAATCTGTCAAAACAAATTTTCGATGATTCGAATATTGAAGTATTAAATAAAGGTTTTAACTTTTCGCCGACGCCTAGAAAAATACCTATTGAGCAAATAATAACAAACGTTGAAGACTGTTTATATAAAAACCAGATTTTGAAGAAAGATTGTGAAGTTATTCGCCAAGATATATCAACTTTACTGCGCCGTAGTAAACCACTTAAGTCAAATCTTTCTCTTGATGAATCTTGGGCTCTTAGTAAGTTACGGAAAAATGAGGATATAACAGTTCTCAAAGCCGATAAAGGTAACGCAACGGTTATACTAGACACCGACGAGTAAATACAAAAAATGTCAATATTGCTATCGGATCAAAAAACTTATAAAATTGTTGACAAAGACCCTACAACAAAAATACAGCGTGTCTCAAAAGAAATTATATATTTGATCAGCTTGCTGCGTGAACGCAATGCATTAGAGGGGCGCGGGGGGTATGTCATTCGATAGCCTGGCTCTCAGTGTTGCCACCTTGGTGGTTTTTTCACCAGAACTAGTGGTTTTTTAAAGCGTTTAGTGGTATTTTTAAAAATCATAGCGTTTTTATTTTTTTTGTGGTTTTTAGGGGTTTTTTCAGTACGAAATCTGGCAACACATTTCTTCCTACCATTTCAGAATTTCCTAATATTCTCTACTTACTCTATTCTATGGCCGGAGAATCCCTAAGCACAGTCAGAATTTCATATTGTACTATGCTTACTCTTTGACCGGGGAATCCCTTAGCGCAGTATTAATGTTTTCTTTGAATCTTGTCATTCTATGTCTCGAATTTAGTTCGTGCTGTCGAAAATTCGAAAAGTTTGATCAAGTCGTTTTTAAAAGGTCACAGTGTGTGAAGTCGTGACGCTCAATAATATCCAATAATGGAATTTCCATTCAAGAAAAAAAACTATGCACAAAAATATAGAAAAGAGTGGGAATCCTATGATGAATTCAAATCCTGGCTTAAACCTTTACCTGGCGATGATACAAAGGCGTTTTGCACATATTGTAAGGCAGAATTACTAGCGAAATTGGTTGACTTGGGAAAACATGCTGAAACAAAGAAGCACAAACAAAAACTGCAAGTGATATCTGGCAACCAGATTTTACAATTCAAGCCCAAAAGTGAGAAGATTTCCAAACCAAAGGAATGATCGCGCTTTACATTACTGAACATAGCTCAGTTTCCTGTATTGATCATCTAACAGATTTAGTGAAATTGGCTTTCCTTGACTCAAAAGCAACGGACGACTTAAAAATGCATCGTACGAAGTGTACTGAAGTTATTAAAAATGTCTTGGCATCACATTTTACTGAAGAGCTAAAAAAGGATATAGGACAGCAAAAATATAGTCTTATCATTGATGAATCGACTGACATCAGCACGAGCAAGCAACTTGGTATTGTAATCAGGTATTTCAATAGAATGAATCAACTGACATCAGCACGAGCAAGCAACTTGGTATTGTAATCAGGTATTTCAGTAGAAAACTAAAAAAAGTAGTTTCTTCGTTTCTGGCTCTAGAACAACTTGAAATCAGCGATGCAGTTGGTATTGTTGAAGCCCTTCTTTCTTGCTTACAAAAATATGGATTAAATAAAAATTAAATGATTGGATTGGGAACAGACAAAGCGTCAGTCATGACTGGAATTAACAATGGAGTGTATAAAATCTTGAAAAATGATATACGTAATTTAATTCTTATCAGATGCACTTGCCACTCTTTACAACTTGCTGTATCTCACGCTTAAGAACATACGCTACCAAGAAGTATTGAATTCTTGATTAGAGAAACGTACAATTGGTTTGGCCATTCTACAAAACGTGAATATCATGAAATTTACGAAACGATTAATTGTGGTGAAGCACCTTTAAGAATTTTGCATGTTTGTGACACACGCTGGTTATCCATTGAACCAGCAATGCAAAGAATTCTGACACAGTGGAAAGAACTGACTTTACATTTTGGGCTTATGAGAGATCGATGTTACGCTGCAGATCTATTTTATTGTATATACAAGGATGAATAAAGTTATTTATATGTGCTATTTTTGAAAAGTGTACTAAACGATGTGCAAATCGCATTGAAAAGCTTTGAAAGCGAAAGTGCAAATCCTCTTAAATTATTAAATGTGCTGATTACGTTCAGTTTGCAACAGGATACTGTTATCGAGTGCAGCTATTACAGATAAGGATTTTTAAATATTGATATCGACCGAAACCTTAACCCGGTCTCATACATGGGCTACCTCTTTGAATCGGAGCATGAAAAAACATCGTTAACCGCTGACACTATATCAGTCATAAAACGTCGCTGTATTGAGTTTAATGTGAAGCTAGCCAAGGAAATTCAACAAAGACTGCCGACCAATTATAATGTGCTGGAATCGATGTCAAAATTAGACTCATAGATAATACTCCGCCAAGGTAAGGACAATTCCATTTCGGAACTAGCTAAAGAACTTGGCTATACTGCTAGTGACATTGACAGGATATTGAATCAGTGGCACAATATCTGTTTTATCCAATGGAAAAATACGAACGATATTATAAAATTTTGGGTTGAGGTAGATGATTACCGAAACGCAGCGAGTATAAATGACTTTGCAGAACTAGTTGATCTTGCCATATCATCGTTATCTTTACCCCAATCTAATGCAGGTATCGAAAGAATTTTCAGTGTCATGAACATCGTAAAAAATAAACTACGGAACAAGATGGCTGGTCCTCTTCTAAATGCGACAATTTTTATCAGAAATAGATTAAAAGTTACTGATGCAAAATGTTACAATTATGATTACCAAGCGATGGCATTGCAGTTATTGGAAAAAACATTAAGTACACTTTTCAAAATCAACCACAAGCAACAATATCTGCATCGACGTCGACGTCATCGGCAGTAGTTTTGGCGTCTGTGAATTATGATGATGTTATGGAAGATATAACATTTGATAACCTTGAATTTTAATTTCAATTGTATTACTTGTTCCTCTTAATTCGTATTGTACTGATTAGTTACAAATTAATAACAAATGAACATAAGTATGCCGTTTTATTTCATTGCTGCTAGATTATGTACTAAATATAATTTTTAAAATAAATTTTATGCTATAGCGAACATTTTTGTCTAATTTTTACACGTACAACATATTCCTTCGTTTTAAATTTGAATTAGGATTTCTTGAATGTGACAATTTCAATGCAATAATATAGCGTTATTTGGTGTTTTTTTTTTGTGTTCCAAGTTTGTGAAATCTGGCGACATTTTACTTTTGACCTAGCGCTTTATAAAAATCCAAGGTGGCAACACTGCTGGCTCTTGGGAATTTAGTCGCTATGAAGCGTTTCTCGGGAACGGACCGCGCGTTGTGCGTGCGTGAATTTTACAAAAACGGTAATTCTGCGGTTAATGATGCGCCAAGCATACCTCTCATTCGGAATTGGGTAAAGAAGTTTGAAGAGACTGGCTCAACTTTAGATAAACCAAAATCTGGACGGCCAAGGTTATCGAGGACAGAAGAAAACGTAGAACGAGTCAATCAGTCTGTTTGTGTTGATCCTGACCTCTCAATTCGGAAGCGTGCAAGTACTTTGAACGTGCAAAGATCATCGCTGCAACGCGTGTTGCACAAAGATCTAAAGCTGCACCCCTATAAAATTTTATTAGTGCAGGAGTTGAAGCCCCAGGATCCTATCCTATCAAAGACTAGAATTCGTAAACGAGATAACTGAGAGATTACAAACGTTCACCAACATCATATTCTCTGATGAAGCTCATTTTCATCTTAATGGGCACGTAAACAGGCAAAACTGTCGCTATTGGAGTACAACTAATCCAAAACGCAAGCATCAGAGACCTCTTCATTCGCCAAAAGTAACCGTATGGGCTGCAAATGTCGCGAGGAATAATCAGCCCATACTTTTTTGAGGACGCGGGCACTTACAGTTAACTCAGAACGTTATGTGAAGATGTTAGATGATTTTTTGTTGCCTACACTGCAGAATTCTCCTGGCTTTAGTCAAAGGACATGGTTCCAGCAGGATGGAGCTGTTATACCCGGACCCTGCCAGTATATTTGCGGATCCCTGGACTGACGCTGCCGCGTCAGCAATATTGCCTAATGCTTCAATATTATAATTACTTATTACTTTCAGTCTCCATCCCAGTGTCTTAGAGAAAGGTTGCCTAAGATTTCTAATTTCTATTTCAAGTATATAATATACTATTTCTATAAAATACTATTTAATTAATAATATTCATTTATCAAAATATATAATTAATATTATATATTTTGATAAATGAATTATTTTCAAAAGGGGTTTTTAAAATCAGAAATAGCAATTTCAGTTATATTAGTATAATTTTGTAATAAATAAGATTTTATAATTTTTAGAGTATAGAAGATTTCCGGATATGTACATTCATCGAAGTGATGAACTTTCGTATAAATTAAATAAATATATTTATTGTTTAACAACACTTTATTAAAAGAGTGAAGTTGTTTTTCGCAATACATATATTACCATAAATATATACCACGATAACATAATATATCCAACTGTTATAGAAATAAAGAAAATTCTGCGAGAAAATCATGACTTACCAATTGCTGGGCATTTAGGCTCGGTTAGGATGCTTAAACGCATTCAGAAGAAGTATAATTGGAAGGGTATGAGAAATGATGTAGAAAATTATGTCAAAATTTGTTCTCTCTGCCAAGAAAATAAAGCTCTTCGGAAAATTAATAGAACGCCAATGCAAATAACTATGACATCCAAAGCCCCCTTTCAAAGACTAGCTTTAGATATTGTGGGTCCCCTGCCAGAATCGGGCAGTGCTAAATTAAAATACATAATGACACTCCAAGACGACCTCACAAAATTTTGTGCTGCTTACCCACTCCGTGGTGTTTCAGCAGAAGAAACAAGTGATTGTCTCTTGCATTTCATTTCCATGTTCGGTATTCCAAAAATGATTTCAACTGATCAAGGTACTAACTTTACTGCAGATCTCTTTAAAAAGACATGTGAATTTTTAAAAATTATGCAACTTTGGTCGACACCGTATCATCCGCAAACTCAAGGTGCTCTGGAAAAGTCTCATTCCACCCTTAAAGAGTACCTAAAATCCTATGTTAATGAAAATCAAGACAACTGGCCTCGTTATGTTTTCACTGCAATGTTAGCCTACAATACCGCAGTACATTGAACAACACATTGTACTCCTTATGAGTTGATTTTTGGCCATAAAGCTTTTATACCTGATTCCATTTACGATGAAGTACTATATGTCACTTATCCTGATTATGTTAAAATGCTACAACATAGACTTAAGTTCTCGCGTCAAAAGGCTCTTGAATATATATGTAAATCGAAAGAGACCTCAAAAGCATATTACGATCAACGATCCAGGAAGACTCAATGTAAAGTGGGCCTTAAACGTGTGTGACGTATTGACGTGTACCTGAAAAATCATTTAATCTCCTATATGGAAGGGTCCTTATAAAATAGTAAAAATTCACGGAAACAACACCTTGTCGTTACTAATTAATAGGAGACATATAAAACATCATTATGAGGTTAAGCCGGCAAGCGATGTCGATAACCATGAGAGTTTCTAAAATCTTAATTAAACTAGTATAATATTTAGTCATCAGTAATTGGCTATTAATGTTAGTTTTTTATTACTATTGTTTTATATCATTGCAGTCACGCATTGTGCAGTCGTTACAAGGTGATAGCAACTTCAAGTTTCATTCAACCAATTTCTTCGAGTTCAGGGATATATTTTGACTATTTGTGAAAATTTGTTACGAGAATCGTGGGCCGCTTTGCTTCCCAAGTCGCATCACACCTGTAGTAAGCTGATATGGCGCTTATCTAGACCACCGTGGCGTTCTGCGTTATATTCAACCTCTTCCAAGTCGCCTACCGTTCTTTTGGAAGTAAATGAAGCTGAAAGACAGACTGACAAGACTTCAGAAATAGTTTCACCTGCTAAACTTAGAATCAATGTATAAAATAAAAAATATATAATAATTTAAATTTAAATTTTTATTGAGGCCAGTGGTGGCGCAGTGGCACAGGGTGTGACTGTAATCTACTGGTTGTGGGTTCGATCCCCACTCGAGGAGATGAAATATTTACTTAAATTTATATTTCCATTTTCTTCGCTCTAGTGTTGAGGTAAGGCGCGGCGTTGAGTTCTGCCACTCAACACGCAATGCCTCCAAAATTCGGCAGAAAGTGGGGAACGGAGTGTCTTAACACTAGGTTCCCTCTGCCTACCCTGCTGTATGCGGGATACAGCGTGAAGCTAATTAAAATTTAAATTAATTAAAATTAATTAAATTTTTATTGTACATAAACTTCTAAAAAATAGAAGTTTATTTCTTTAAAGGGGGAGGTGTTATACCGACCCTGCAAGTATATTTGCGGATCCCTGGACTGAAACTGCCGCGTCAGCAATATTGCCTAATGCTTCAATATTATAATTACTTATTACTTTAAGTCTCCATCCCATTGTCTTAGAGAAAGGTTGCCTAAGATTTCTAATTTCTATTTCAAGTGTTTATATAATATTTCTATAAAATACTATTTCATTTTAATAAATAAAATGTAATTAAAATAAATCTTTTTTCTAAAAACACGAAACAAATTCGCGTTATAACAGAGCGACGTCACACACGTTTAAGGCGGCGTTCCCACGAGGCATTAATCACGACAGTGAACCACGCTTTCGTGAAATACACTTCTGTGTGAACGCATAGTCGTTAAACTTGCTTTCGTGAGGAACGGCGCACGACTCAAGCGTGGATAGATCAAACCTGTTTGATTTTCAGTCGTGATATACCGTTCGTGAAGTCAAGATGTCGTCACAGCAACGTGGCATTATTAAGTTTAACGACAGTGAAACTACGCGTTTTTTGGAGTTATATTCGATGGAAAAGGTGTTATATGATCCAAGTTTGGAGGAATACCGTGATAGAGACTTACGAGCCGCCGCAGCTAAGAGAATAAGTCATGAATTAAATATACCTGGATTTGGATCAAAAGAAGTTGTAGCAAAATTCTAAAATTTAAGAAGCTCTTTCTGTCAGGAGTTAAAAAAAATATCAGACAGTGCAAGGTCTGGAAAAGGTACAGATGACATATACAAGCCAAAAGTATTTTGGTTTGATCTGATGAACAGTTTCATTCGTCCGTTTGTTCAACAGCGACCCACACAATCGAATCTGGTAATTACCTTTTTTTTATAAAAATATATATCGTTTATTTATGAAAAATAATTTTAAATAGTTTAAAAACGACATACGAGTATTAATTTAAATTTAAATTAGTACGAATAATGCGTTGTTTTTACTGTTTATAATATCTTATCTTATCTTCTATGAGTAATGTATTGTACTCGTATAAAAAAATCATAAAAAAAAATCTTTAACGTAAATATATTTATTATCCACACGGTTGAAAAACTTTGCCAGGAAACAGCTCCTTCGTTATTAAAATAATCACGATATTTATTCCGTATTTGTTGTGCCTCCATATTAGAATGTCTGTGGTTAGTTGCTAGTAGATTCTGTAATCCACTATCATTTTGACGCCATGATCCAGGGAACACTCGGTGGTCCTCATCCTCATAATCAATTAGATCTCCCATCACATACCGAGGGTTTGTTTTTTTCAACCAATTATGAATTGCACAGCATGCGAGGACAACTTTGTCTAACGTTTCTAATTTTAATGAAATTGGTTTTTCAAACAATCTACATTTACTCGCGAGTATTCCAAAGGCATTTTCCACTACACGTCTTGCTCTTGACAATCGATAATTGTAAATCCTTTCTGCAGGGGTTAAATTGCGTCGACTGTAGGGTTTCATTATATACTTTTTTAACGGAAATGCATCATCAGCCAAAATAACGAAATTGTTTGGTATGGCTAGTGAGTTAGTTTCTAAAGCGTTGTACAAAGAGCTATTTTGAAAAATTCCTCCATCTGATCCTCTTCCTTTCGCTCCAACATCAACATATAAAAAACAATAATCAGAATCCACCAAGGCCATTAACACAATACTGTAACTGTTTTTATAATTAAAATAATCTGAACCACTTCCGGGAGGAGCTCGTATGACAACATGTTTACCATCTAGAGCCCCTACACAACCAGGAAAATTCCATCGCGTTCTAAAACCATATTCAATATTTTTCCACTCATCTGATGTTGCAGGGACCTGAAACATTAAATTATTAAAATATGAATATACTAATAATATTAACACTTTATTATTTATATTACAGATATTTCCTATAGAAAATTCTGAAGAGGCCTCAATAGAAAATAGTCTACAATCAGAACCTATCGATCGCCCAGATGCATCGAAAATTGATACACCTGCGAAGATAATAAAAAGATTGAACCACAACCATCAACATCAAAAAATAAAAAATCTATTCATGATCATGAAATAGGATTTATGACAAGCGCAATTGACAAATTACATGAAATTTCAAATCGCGCATCACAAGTCGCTACAAATAAAGAGGATAGTTATGATCATTTTGGGAAACCATCATTTTGGGTTTTTGGGGACCACCAAAAGCAATACGATTACAACAATCATTCATAAATAAAATTACATATGCTATGTGCCCCCCAGAATATGTTATTACTGGTAATTCAACAGCTGCAACATCAAGTGTTGGCAACACCGCGTGGCACTGTGGTCTCAAGCGTGTTTTATCTGTGGATGGGCGCCCGCGAAAATATAATGTCTTTAATGTCACTTCGGGGAAGGACGGGTGGTTTTGCCAACCAATCGGGAACATTGTGATCTTTGATTGTGATAGCTAAAAGTGGTAGTTAATAATTATATTGGTGTAATGCAATGAGTGCGGCAGTTTTATTTTACATCAGAAGTGTTGCAACTTACGCCATGGGCAGAAAACGGTCTAAACGCAGTCGAGCTCGTTCTACTTCAAGTTCTTCGAGTGCTAGAACACCATCACCACCAAGGAAACGCAATAAGGTATCTCGTAAAGATACCGAGGCTGTGAGTACTCTAAACAATATAATACCGGACTTTGACCCGTTAGAAGACAACATAAATGCATGGTTAAACATTATAAAATCTTACGCGCAAACCTTTGCATGGTCAGATGAGACAACGCGTTTTCAAGCCCTAAATAAGCTAAAGGGCCCGGCTAAAGTTTGGTACGATTCATTATTACGTACAGATAACCAGTGGCCCCTATGGCAATGGAAGGATTGGAAATCTAAATTACTAGCAACTTTTCAAATACAGAGGAACATGTTCGAACTTTAAAAAGACATCGTTGAGAGAAAGCCTGTAGACAATCAATCGCTGTACGAATTTTATTTTAAACAAAAATGTAAAATTGATCGTGTGTTTAAACTTTTCAGAGCAAGACATTGTGTCTATTATAGTAGGTAACATCAGTGATTATTCTACCTTAGAATCTGGTAATTTCAAAACATATGATGATTTAGCTAGCTATTTACATGGACGAATTTATAAAAAAAATATTAAGCAAATGAATAATTCACGTGACGGGTAAAACTAAAACTATTAGTAATCAAAAATTAATATCAGTTGATAGAAGTTTACAAGTACATTCAAATGTGTCAAATCATCCTAGCTCTTCATGTGTTAGTTCGGATAGTAATAATAATAATAATAATTACAATCAAACCCAAAATCGAAAAATTATCAAGTGTTACATTCGTGGGGGTAATCACAAAAAAATGCATTGTGAGGCAAATAAGTGTGATTTTTGTGGAAAAATGGGGCACATAGAATCTGTATGTTATCAAAAAAAGAATTTAGTTAAATCTGCTGTTAAACCGGAGCAGCACGAAACAAAATTCATTTCTTCAGATTCAAAACAAAAGTTATTAAAAAGGTTCTTAATTTTGACAACTGTCACGAGGCTTTCATAGATACTGGAAGTAGTTGCTCACTTATTGCCGAGTCATTAGTAAATAGACTTTCATTAAAATTTACTGAATTACCTTCTCCTGTAATATTACAAGGTTTTTCTAAACAAAATTATAAAAAAGTAACCAAAAAAGTTTTAGTTGATATTAATAAGTTCTTTGATTTTCACGATTATTACACATTTTAAATGAAACTATTTTAAACGGATTAATCGCGTATATTTAGTATTTTTATACATTTTTGGAAACCCGACGTTTCGAACACTTTGCAG
>DWMY01002432.1:0-11838 GCA_018249775.1 Heliconius hecalesia formosus
GTTAGCGTACTCCTACTACTACTGTAAAAGAGGGTAGATTTAGGTGGAAAATAACTATAAAAGCAGTGGAATTGTGTCAATCGGGAGCACTCGCTTGTAAGTGAAATTATTGGAAGGAAACTAGTGTGAAGTATTGTTAGTACATATCACTTATTGCAATTACATAGTATCTCTGTCAAAATAGTTTAGAATCATATAGACGATATGTGTTTTTATCGTGTTTTTTTTAAAACGTTACCCGCTTCCGATTTCTAACAATATATTAAATATTATACAAATATGTAAGACATAAAATTATACTTTGCCCTATTCCAACTGATTGAAAATTTCTTGAAAAACACCTTTGCCACTTGCTTCAATTTGTGTATCTATTATTTTGACACGAAAACGGCAAATAGCAGATCCATAGGGAAAGATTATATCCGCTTTTGAGCAAAAGCTTAAAGACTGGCTGAAATTAACGCCGCGACAACAAATATGTATATATATATATATATAACTAGTTTACTGAACTGAATAATATATATAAATAGTTGCATATTATTATTACAGGCTAGTTTAGTATATATATAATAATAATAATAATATCCTACTATATTTAGTTTGCATAGCAATTCAAGCGGAGCAATATATTCACGTTTTTTCCGATGTTTATTTTGTATATGCTATTTTCCGATGTTTATTATTGCGGCCCGTAGCGTTTGGCGCTCCGTTCTCTCTGACTACCCCGCTAGGGATAAAGCGTGAAGCTAAGTTAAGTTAGTTAAGTTAAGTTATTATTGCGGCGTGCCAGGTTCCGCCGGGGTTCTTCTATAACGTGTATATGTTTCAGGTAAATTCGACAAAGTTTCTATAATGTAATATTTAATATAATTATTAGTATTAGTATTAAAAAAAATTGAAACTGAATTGAGTTTGCGCTACACGGTAGAATAAATCAAGTAGAGATCTGTGTTTCGTACATTAACGTTAACTCGACTACGATTCGATGATCATGATATGGGCAGATTCCTCTGGAAAATATGTATTTATGTAGTACATAACAAAAGCGAAAGCAAAACACTATTAACTCTACTTATTTAGAAAACGTAACTATTAATTCATCTAGAATAATTTTAAAAAATTGCGTGTGATTTTCTAGAAATAGAAGAAATATTTTAAGAAAAAACAAAAATGCCGAATGCGCAAGATAAACTTGGTACTAACTAAACTACCTTCTCGGTTAAATGCCTGAGAGAGTGCTTTCTCAATTGATATAAACAATAATATCAAATATATAATTGCTGTTGTTTTTAGGGTTCTGTATCTCAAAAGGAAAAAATAGCACCCTTTTAGGATCACTTTATTGTATGTTTAACTCTATCCGTCTGTTAAGACTGTTACCATTCTTATCTTCATTTCCATTCTTATATTAAAATCGTGGAGGTATTTCATCATATTTCTCCATTCTTATCTTAAAATCGTGGAGGTATAAGCTGATAATTCATATCAAATATACAGGTCTAAAAGTGAGGACTCAGAATAGAAATAGATGAAAAAATCCGAAAAGTGAAAATAAATAGGTATTTATTTCATAGATAAAAATGTAATTGTAGTACAATCCTGAAATTGGTACAGAACACTTGGTAGGCGCGTCTGATTTACACTTGACTGGTTTTTTGTAATTGTAGTTTGATAGATAAGTAACACACATTATGTTAAAACACACATTTTGTTTATCATGACTTTATGAGTATTTTTATTTATAAAAGAGCAGAAAATAAATATTAAATATATATTATTATAAAAATATATATTTTTTGTGAATATTGCATTTATCTAAAGTCATAAGTGGGCGCAGGCCGGCGCAATGGCATATTATAAACTGACACAAATCAAGTTAAATGTCATTAGTTGACTTTTTTGATTGTTAAGTAATGTTTCATCTTTTTATAGTAGTATAAAAAAATATATATATATACAGCTACTTAATTTACATAATAAATATTATTTTAATTTAATATAGACTTATGGTTAAAGCAAATAATGTTAGATTACTTAGATAAGCGATTTATCACGCTTATGTACATTGTACAGTCAAATCTGCCGCTACCGCGTCATCTATATTTGATACGCATCTATAACACCAGTGTGCGTGTGGATGTGTAATATGTACACGGTGGCTGTGGCCGTGTGCGTGCGGCTCATATTTGAGCGCGAACGCAGCGGCATCAGCGGCCCGCGAGAGAATTATTACGTGAACGCGACTTGTTTCGATGCCGTCACCGCATATCGTCTGGATATTAGGTGTGTTTGTAAATTGTACTAATTGGTAATGGCGGTCCCAACACGCAAAACAGTGTTTTCATGTATAACTATCCCGGTGGCGTCGTATAACGACCGCGCGTTCGCTCTGTGAAATAACCTGTGACTGGTGACAGTTAATACTATCGCACGCGAGTCTATCGCTAGGACGGATGCATTATGCATATGTCGAGTGTATGTGTGCGTGGAGTGTTCACAAATAGTCAGTGCGAAAGGGGTTCGGAATGATCTCTTGTTGTAAGTAGACATAGCCACACTCATTTGGAATATTTTGAGGTTATGTTCGAATGTAATATGCCCATAAGTTTGATTGTTCATTATGTATAATGGTAAATTTTTGCTGTTTTATTTTACTAAAATGGTCATGTAACAGTACGGTCTAGATGTTTCTTGTAATAAACAAACAAATTGCTTAACATTTGTGAATTAATATTAAACCTAATATACCTACTGTCTATATAACTTATTATTTAACTCGTTACAAGTTACTATTTTAGTTACTTTTAGTTTCTTTGTGTTATACATATGCAAACGCTAGTCAGCATTTTATTTGTAAAATACGAGTACACCACTGACCTTGTGAATCAGCTAATAATAATAATAATGAACATGAAGATTGAGGGCAGGCAGTGATTGCCGTAACAATCAATATCTTTTTTATTCAAATGCACAACAATAAAAATCAAAGATAAGATATTTTTGTAACAGCCAATGATATGTTTCTAAATATATTCCATTCTACGTATGTACATTAATTATAATTAATGAAAGATTAACGAACTCCTTAGGAATAACTTTGTAATGTTAATAAGTAGGTATATTGGTAATTTTGTACCTATATACATGTGTAGTAAGTTCAACATACTAAATATACACAACTAGTAAGATAGGCATAATCAAGGTTTTTTAATATTAAATCAATTAAATATTTTTTTTTATATGAATACCTAGGCCAGTTTTACAAAAAGAATACAAATTTTTATTTAATATTCTTACCACGTCATCAAAATCCGCATAAAAATGAATGAAATTGTATTATTGCTTATTTTATTAGCTATGTAATTAGAAATCATTATCATGTACATATCTTTATCCTAATTATTTAAAAAAATATATATATTAATAAACTATATAAATAACTAATTATTTTATTCATAATATTTAATATTTCTGATTTGCAAATTTCAAAAAATAAATAAATGAAAACGGTGATAATTTAAAATGGCTCTAAATGTATCCTCTCGAGGGGGTCGACAATGGAAGGTTGCCTGCAGCAACCCCTGCCAGTCCTTACGAGGGCTGCTACGTTCCATTCGCCATGTGTAACTCGCGAGAGCGCACTGATAGGGCTACTCCCCAAGGAGACTCGCACCAGTGCATCCCCGCTGGTGTGACAAGTGGCGACGAATGCGGCGTTGGGGATCGCCACCCAACACGCCATGTCCGGAACGGCAGTAGGTGAAGGACGGAGCTACATATAGCTATATATACGTGGAATGTAAGAGGAGGGATGAAAGAAAATATGCATGAATTATTAGATGTGATGGATGGCAGAGATTTGGATGTTATTTGTTTGACTGAGACAAAACCAAAGGCCACTAATATAACCGATTTACCGGGGAGTCGGTTCGTTTCTTGGGCCGGCGTACCAGACGGCGAGTGGGGCTGTCAAGGTGTAGGTGTGTTATCATCCTTGTACCGTTGGTTAGTGCAGCGGTTGAATACAAGTTGATCAACTCGAGACTACTTTGGGTTCACTTCAAGCTGGGGATAACAAGAGTATTCTTCTTAGTGGCATATGTGCCAGTATCCTCAGCTCCATTAGGCGAACTCGAGGAATTTTGGGAGAGTATCAGGGACGATCATGATCATTTGGCAATTCTGGTAATTATAGGTATGGTATCTATATTTTGAATACAAGGCATTCATCATTTTATAGTTGAACCACCCATTTAAAATATTTCTACTTAAGTATATTTCAACGAGACAAAAATTAAATTTTATCTTATCGTCACCTACTTCATAGATAAGTGGTAGTCACTTAAGCGTTGTTTAGCGACAAGATGTCAGGATTAAGTAGTTATTAAGCTGCGATTTCGGTATGACAGTGACTAAAACTAATGTACACAACACCAGTTTTAGTGAAGTATTGAACGATAGTATATGTGTATTCATTTGAAATAAGACAAGTCTGTTCAAGAAAGAAAATACAATATGTCAAAGTGAAAATTACTTCGCCTTCAATATTTACCATATCATATTTATACTACACGTTTGAATTTTAATGTTTAATTTAAATAGAATGCTAATTAATAGGTCCATATTTTTTCCTACGACATTAAGACAAATATCCATAAAAATTAAAAATATAATATTGTATTTATGAAAGAATTTATTTGTTGCATGCAGCTGGCGGATGTATAAAATAAAAGTACATATAAAGTGTGTTAGTCACAACACAGTTAATATTGAGTTACGTATTTAATAAATATAAGCATTGTACATTATATCTTAAATAGGTAACTTGCGGTAACTATATAATAAACAATAGCGTGGGAGAAAAAATTAAAATTCATTGATCCGTCACGGGTCAATAATTTGTTACACTTGAACATAAGAATGTCACAACTTATTAACTCTTTGACGAGCGGCTGACCTGTGTATTCAATATGCATAGTGCAAGTAGATCTAACACGTGATCTACCGACCCGTAGTTGATTAAAAGGCCGTCTCTCCTCCCATAGCGCCATTAATCGAGCGTCACTGGACCGAATATTGTTCAACCGGGAGAGTATTGATTTTGCTTCCCCTCGTCCCCATTATGTGACGTCACCGTTTATCTCTCGCCCCCGCATTGATACGTCACGGATGTATGACGAAATAGCACGTCATTGTTGTTGCGCATGCGTATTTTAACATTAAATAAAATAATAAAATTAAATATTTAGACATTTATATAACTGAACAATTCGTTTATTATACTAAACAAACATTTAAAATTTTATAAAGTATCATATTGTAAAATTTATAAAGTAATCACAAGTTATCAAAACTTCTCTTAATTTTAGTCAGGCTTAATGACCCACACATTATATTAGAATACTCTAAATATATATATTTATATTTTTTATATAAAGTATAATTTTAAAGGAAAATAGCTATAGAAAAAAATAAGAAAATAGCTATATACTTAGAAATTTTGTAAATTAGTCATGACATCTCTGTGCTATTTTGGGGAACACGAGACTGTGTTAAAGGTTTTCCCCGCCAATACTAATGCTTTCCCTAATTCTCGCAACCCGCCATCAGATGGCGTAACTACTATTCCGCAAAATAACAACATGGCGTTTCATTCACAGTCACCGTGAATTACTCGCGATGATACTAAAATAATAATTATTTCACTTAGTTTCTATTTAAATAGCAAAGGCCTAGATCATGGTTATCGCAACTTTGGATATATTGTATCAGTTGAAAACAGGTATGATAAGTGTTTACGTAATAGTACTGTTTGCCTCACCATTTCGCTCCCTAAGTATTGATTAGTGAACCGGTTATCACATGTGATTCAATTGCCGTTCAAAATTTTTTGTCTTTTATAGTTTTCTTTTGTTACTTTAATTGTGGATATTGCAGATGATTGTTGATTATGTGATTGGGTATGCTAGTGAGATAATAAATATTAAATCAAGAATGGTGCATTAAAGTGACGCAGTAAACTTCACAGTGTTGCCTAGCAACCACATAACCTTGAAAACTTATTCTAATTTAAGTTTAATGTTCAACTCATTAGGCCTTACAAGAGGTCCATATTGATATAGATATATTAAAATAAACTTTTACTAATAAGAATTTTCTATTTTACAGGTACCAACGCTACTTCTGCAGAATAATGGTACATGTAAAAAATTAAATATTTTTATTTACTATGGATCCAATATTAGAAAATGAAGCTGCATCGTCGGACTCATCAAGCAAACATGGTAAATCTAAGCATAGAAATAAGAAAAAGAAAAACCAGTCGGAAGGACCAAGTGAGAGTCAGACAGTTGTAGGTCAAAGGAAAAAATTCGTAGTTACAACATTGACATCTTCGGATGACCGAAATATTCCATCTGAACAATTACCGCAAAGTAATGTACATACAATTCATTTCGGTACCCGCGGTGTTGAATCACAAAGACCTCATGTTAGATCGATTTTTAAAGATAGATCTGCAGAAACATCTAGGCCATCGAGTGCTGAGAGGGAGAGAACCAATAAAAAAGAATATGAGACATTTCATGGAACGTCATCTAGCCCTCGAAGCTCTATTTTTGATATATTTCGTATAAGACGGAAAAGTGACTCTAAGAAACATCAATCACTTCTGGAAAATGTCAGAGGTGCTCTGGGTGGTGCAGCAAAATCTGTTGAAGCTCCAGAAACTTCTAAAGAGGAACAAATCGTCTCGGAATCTAAAGATTCTCATAAGAATTATTATTATACAGTGACAGGAGTCCCAGGGTCTAAAAAATCTAGCACGCTGGATAAAGTAATGCATATGTTTAAGAGCAAGCCACAAACACACACAGATCAAAATACTTCTAACACTACTAAGAAAAAGAGCAGTAAACCAGTGCGGCGATCATCAATTGGAACTACTTCACCAACATACCATAAAAATTCTTATGCTTCTTTAGATCCAGTGCAGGCTAAGCAATTATTTAGAGAAGTTCGGGGACTTCCTAAATATGACCCATACTTGTCTATTGTGCAAATTTCATTAGGAGGAAGAGATAAAACGCGGCTACTTTTAAATTTTTTTAAGTATCATAAATGTTATGAGATTTTACCTAAGTCTGCAAAAGTTATAATATTTGATACACAATTTCCAGTAAGAAAAACGTTTCCTACTTTGGTTTCACATGGCATTCGATCGGCACCCTTGTGGGATGCTCATAAAAAATTATTAGTCGGGATGATTACGGTTACTGATTTTATAAGAATACTACTACATCTTGATAATGAAAATTTGTCAATGGATGATTTAGAAAAACATACTCTGCATAATTGGAAAAAACTTTTAAGGCCTACACGGAAGCCTTTATGTAGCATCGGACCTGATCAATCATTGCATGATGCTATTAATTTATTGAATAAGAACAGAGTTCATCGCCTTTTAATGATAGATCCTATGAATGGAGACGTGTTGTATATACTATCTCACAAAAGAATTTTACGATTTTTGTTTGTATATCTAAATGAGTTTCCAGAATTGACGTTTTTCCATAAAAAGCTTTTAGATTTGAATATTGGTACATTTGAAGATATTATATCTGTTACAGACAGTACAACAATCAAAGAAGCTTTTCGGCTTTTATTAGACAAAGATATCTCAGCTTTACCCATACTAGATGAAAATGGCGTCCTGATTAACGTTTATGCAAAATATGAAGTACTGAATTTAGTTAGTGAGAAGTTATATTTAAATCTGTCGCTAACGATAGGTGAAGTGCGAGATAAAAAGAAAGACTGGGAAGAAAAGCTGCAAAAATGTTCATCAAGTATTACCTTATACGAGGCCTTAGAAATTATAGTGAGAACTGAAAGTCATCGATTATTATTAGTAAATAAGGAAGATAAACTCGTAGGGATCGTTTCATTATCAGATATTTTGGTTTATCTTAATAGGGTAATTCCTACAGAAAAGAAAGTCTCGTCGCTTCAAGAAATATTTAGACCATTGGAAGTGAATAAGGTGCCCGAATCATTAAAAGAAAATGAAAACGAAGTAATAACTATAAATGTACCTAATATAAATGCGCAAAATGTACCTGACACAAGTAACGTTATTTGTGAGTCTAGCGATTCTGCTAATGATAATGCACAGATGAATGAAAACGAGACTGAAGTAGAAGAAACTAGTCCAATACCAGATGAAGATATTAGAGAAATTGATGAGTCAAGTGATGTTCCATAATCTCAGTCAAATATAGATATAACAAATGATACATAAGTTTATGTATTTCCAAAGATTATTAAATAAATGTTAGTGTGTATATTTCATGCTTTCTGCTTAAATGATATTATAAATTAACTTATTATAATATTATTGTTAACAGTAGCGTCAACACCACGTGATTGCCTTATTTATTGTTTTAACCCATTATAAAATGTCGCAAAAACATAATAAAATATTTTAGAAAGTATTTGTATTTTTATTTGACTCTTTATATTTCAATATAATTATATTCAGATATATATCAATAAAGTGTAACTATTGAAAAAATATACTATATCTATTTAATAAATATGTAAAAAAAACTAGTAGTTAAATACAAATTAAGTATTATTGCAGTATGTGTTTTTAGTTTCACATTGTATCCCGCATATAACAGGGTAGGCAAAGGGAACCCGGGAAATCTAATGTTAAGCCACTTTACTTCCATTTTCAGCTGAATTCTGGAGGCAAAGCGCGGCGTTGAATTCCACCACTCATTTCAATGTGGGAAACATAAGTGTCTTAATAGGAACAGAGTGTCTTAAGACTAGCCAAAAAGAACAAATCATTAAAATTGATAACTGCTTGCAATTTTTTGATATGTATTAAATAATAAATGGAAATTCACAAAAGTAAAAGGTTAAATTATTACTCGAGGCACTTAGTTTTAATAATTAATGTATAAAGTGTTGTGGAGGAGCGTAGCCTCTAGTATCCTCTATATGTTAAGTACTAGCAGCATACTAGTATCTTACTAGGCTGGTCTCATCGCTTTCTATGTAACTAAATAACATGTGAAATTGAAATAAATACAGTCAACTTTACCTACATTGACTTTGACAGATACGAGCGATATTTTACAATATATTTTAAGATATATTTTATTTATTGCAAGAGTGTTTTTGTTTTTATTAGTGTTTTCATAATACTTTTCACCCATAGATATTCACATAAACCATTTTAAAATACATCAGTATAGAAAAAAATCACAATTTTGTAGTCTATAAAAATTACAACCATCAAATGGGTTACTTTGATACACACAGTACCATTCGTAAAAAGGTAGTCATAATTATTCTTCTTCTTTTATTGAATATTATAAAATAATAATTTCGCAGTTTTGTCTTATATTACAAAAAAATTGAGGATCAGTCTAGAGCGTTTTTATATTTGTATACTATATTAATCCTGATGTCCCTCTCCGCTTATTCCTCCCAAAATCAATTAAGTAGTATCCAGCTTTTTTAAACTAATTTTGCTAGTAGATACCTATTGTAGACACAACATCATCATACTTTTTTTTTCAATTTCAGACGGCAACGAGTTCAGCACATTTGAGGTTAATGGTGCTAAAGTAACATTATCTTCATCTATATTTGTGTTTTCCTTGAGCTGAGTCTTAAGAATCTTTTCATTTTTTAAATTAACATTTTTTAATTAAAATAAAAATAGTCAATAGTATTGTATCATACGGAAAAGTTATCGAAACTAGTTCCGAGGTCCCACTGTCAATGTTATCCGGAGAATCAAAGTTACCCAGATTGACTGTATATTTTTATTTATTTATTTATAGAATCACCAAGCTGGTCAAATGATTATATGTTAAGTATAAAATATTTTTTAAGCGCTGTAAATAAGTATCTTTGGTAACAGCGTTTTTACCTACATATTTTTTGCTGTATAGACGATGCATAAAAAAAAATTTTTTTCGTATACATTTTTATTTCAACAAACCAATAATGATGTATTCAATAAAAATAGAAAGATAAATATTAAATATATATGTTCTGAATTGTGTCGTTCATTATTAAGGACTGCCTATATTCTACAACTTTATGCATAAGTTTAAGTATTTCCAGAAAATCAAAACAGTTAGGAATACAGAAATTAACACAAAATATAATATGTTCTACATAGTTGAAGCTTTTAAGTGTACCTACTGGGGGATGAAGGTGAATACAAAAATAGTATATAGTGTTATACATCGAAACGATAAACGTGATATAATACAGTTATAGATTTTCTCAATAGATGGAAATTCTAACACAAAAATAATATTTTAATTCCCAATCTAGTAGTTCCTGAGATTAGCGCGTTCAACCTAATTCTTCATTTTTATACTATTAGTATAGAAATATATATATAGATATTTACTGATTTTTTTTATACATATATTTATTTAATCTGTGATTAAACACCTATTATATAGTTTATTTATTAATATCTACGATGTATTATATGTTTTACATATTATAAATTATTAAATCAAATTACTAATATGACCATGATAAGTCTTGTTGGTATAACTATAAATATAAAGATAAAACTTGTATTATTTTTTATGAATTCGTCGACCATTGCAACAATAATGTAAGATTCGTTCTCTTGTAGCTCGCAGCGGACAACGAGGTGCTATACAAACCAGTTAAAATATTTGCAAGGACATGTCTGATGACTTGTTATACAAAGAATATTTATTTTTTATTAGTTTTACGTTACAAAACTATAATTTGATAGATATCATGAATTAATTTAAATATTCGAAATATATTTGAGAAGCTTAACTTTCTCCCATATTTTTTTATAATTCACGCAGGGTTTTTATATCAGAAATAGCTTTTTTATGTCTGGAATTGTAGAAAATATATGTAAAATAGATATATTTTTTCATTTATCTACTATTAATGTAAAAAAATATATATTTTAATACACTTTATAGGAAATCAATTATTAATGCCTATAAAAAATTAATACTTAATTTGATTTGATTGAGAAAATAAACAAAGTGATCATAATTAAAGTACACACAATTTGCAGCTGAATGCACAGAGACTCGGAGGTGTAGCGACCGGTCGCGACTACAGGACCAAACCCGGAACAAACCACTTCGTCTCAAGGTTGCACCGTATCTTACTTTAAGGCACTATTTATTCTTGTCTTTAACTGCCACCGCCCAGCCGATAATATATGTATTTAAGTTGAATTTAAATGATTAATAAAATAAAATATTAGATAAATTCCGAATTCTGACTTCGACGGAAAGTGGGGAATGGAGTGTCTTAGCACAAGGGTTCCCTCTGCCTACCCTGCTGTGTGCGGGATACAGCGTCAAGCTGATTTTTTAACAAATATTAGTTGTCCTGGCCGGGGCTTAAAAAGTGATTGTTAATAATAACATTTAAAAAAAGATACGCTTGCAAAAATTAGAACTCTTTAATAGCGTGATGGCAATACATTCTATTCAAATTAACATACGAATACGAACCAGTAGCGGCCCACTCGTGTGAAACCGGTAAGTCACTTGACACTGGTAAAATAAATATGGAAGCTTGTTGTGTGATTGTGAGACAAATCTGCCTACACAGTACACACGGACAGGCACAGCCACAGCCCAATCTGTCGATGCTAAGCGACAGTTAGGTGCAAGGAAAATTTCGACAACCTAGATTATCTAACTTTTATGCAAATTACATGGAATTTTAATAGCGCATTATATAAACACTATTTTTGACTTCACCAAATTTAAATAAAATACTCTTAAATAACTATAT
>DWMY01002433.1:0-11838 GCA_018249775.1 Heliconius hecalesia formosus
ACCAGAGCGAAGAAATGGAAATATAAATTTAAGTAAATATTTCATCTCCTCGAGTGGGGATCGAACCCACAACCAGTCGGTTTTTACAGTCACACCCTGTGCCACTGCGCCACGACCGGCCTCAATACAATCTGTGTTGCATTTGATCTGGTCGTGAATATTTTCTCCCTCTGTATTACAAAGATCGTGTCCAAAATCCTCATGAACACGGCTCAGCAGTCTTATCGACGTGATTGGTCAAATCCCTTCCAACTAAAACCACTTCGGTAGACGGTATAGCAAGTAGAATCTCGTCATACTGCTCGCAGAATGACTCCTTTTCGGACGGCCCGCTTGGTGGGCATGGGTACTGATACAGCTTGTGGTAACGCATCCAGCACCTTTACCCGTATCAAGATATCGCCGCGACGAACAACTGAAGCTCTACTGACACACGGTTTTTACCTGAAGGTGACCCATTGTATATAAACCAGTAGCCCTGTCATTTTATTGCCCTTCCATGAATCTGCACGTCGTTTAGCGAAGACGCCCTAGTCGTACCCAGTGTCTTGTTGTTTCGTTCCATACTAGCGGTAGATGGTGGTTTTTGAATGGAGCGACTGTCCTTCAAAACTCCATTTGAGGCGAAAAATCGAGGGGGAAGGAATAGGACAGTTATAAAAGGGGGAAAGATAGGTAGAAAGGCAGAATAGGAAAAATTGGGGGAAGGTTAAAAGAAGGTTACACTACTTTTATGGCCTAAATAGGAAAGGGAGAAAATATACAAAGTGGTGGTTTGAGGATCTGGGATTGCGTACCCGTATGCCCAAGAACAAATACAGAACAGATATTAGCCAGGGCATTCTCTAAATGATTGTAACATACAAATAAAAATCAAATAAATAAAACAGCTTCACGCTTTATCCCGCACGCAGCAGGGTATGCAGAAGGAACCTAGTTTTAAGAGACTCCGTCCGACTCCGAGACGACAAATAATTTAGCTCACTAAAGTTAATGCCTCAGAGCTGAGAAGAACCGGCGCAAGAAACTCAGCGGGACTTCATTCCCAAGGCGCGTTATCATTAATTTGTTAATAACTTTTAACACACAAATGTCTTTTCACATTTTTTTTAAATCGTCATATAAAAAATTCTCTGACGTTTTCTGGGATCCTATTGTAAAATATATATAGTAAACATAGTTATAGTTGTATATATGATTTATTGTTTTGTATGAGAAATCCTTATATAATATACAAATATTTATTTAATAAAAAGCCGACCAAACGCGAGGAAATAAAATAAATTTCCTCGAATGAGGATCGAACCCGCAACCAGTCACGTTTACAGTCACACTTAGTGTCCCTGCGCCAGGACTGGCCTAAATAAATTTATGTAAATTATAGTTGGACGGCTTAATTTACTGTTTCATAATATCAATTCAAACACATAAATAATGCAATCAACTTAACTAAATTACAACGCTCTCGTAGTTTGCAGTGGCAAGCTTCAACCGTATATGAGCCGTATTGCTCTCATACAAAACGATACTATATCTATGTACATTGTACATACAGTATGCTCCACTTTCTATATGCTTAGAATGTCGTATGAAATATTGTGAATTTCACAACTCAACAATCAGTTTGTTATAAATAATAGGCAATTATAATTCATAATTTAAAATATTCAAACTCTTTTTACGTAAGCATAAACGTAGAGATAATTTTAACTTTTAAAACAGATAGAAGATAGAATTACCTACAGTGATATACAGATCAGTTAAACTTCTTGCTCTATCCCGCATACAGCAGGGCAGCAGACGGATCCTAGTGTTAAGACTCCCCGTTCCCCACATTCCGTCGAATTTTTTGAGGGATGTGTGTTTAGAGGCGGAACTCAACGTCGGGCTTTTGGTGCCAGAGCGAAGAAATGAAAATATTAAGAAATACTAATTGACTCCCTCTAGTGATGGAACCCACAACCGTCGCGTTCAGTCACCCTTGTGCCCAAGCGCCGCGACGGCGCGGCGCCTCGGCGGGGAGTACAGTATGGTTGCTTTAGAGGATATACTTGTACAGATAATATTTCATCAGTAACTTAAAATTTTATAATTAACTTAGTTGTTAATTATAGAATTACTAACTAAGTTAATTACGCCATGCCTTGGAAATGAAATGCTCGCTCCAGTCTGTTTCAAAGTATCATTTTCACAAATGTTTAAATATGTATAATTGATTTGAAGAAAAAAGTCCCGCTGAGTTTTCTGCGCCGGTTCTTTGTTTGACGTTCAATAAATGAGACATGTAACTTTTTATTTTTAATAAAATTATTTGACTTTGATTTTGAAATAATGCATTTTATTAGCTATATGTACTTCATAAAAAAATAATAGCTTACATCGGGATATCAGGTCAGGCTTTTACAGCAATATCAGGTAGGGTGGGAAGAGGGTACTCTGCCCCGAGAAATTAGAAGCACTGCGGGGCTGTTTGAGAGGATATCGTCGGCGGCAAGAGCATCCTCTGCGAGACTCGAACATACGCTCGCGACTGACGTTCGGGTCGGATATTTCACAATCATGGGCGTAGAGTTATTAAGGGGGGCCAGGTGGTCCGTGTTGTCGGTCTTTAAGGTGGAGATAGGCGCGCGGGTACCTAGGACATATGGGCCTGAAAACACTGTCGCAGGAAGGTCATTCCACAGTTGCGTGGCGCGTGGACGGATGTTCCTAAGAAACCGCACAGTAGTGGAGTGCCATGTATTCAGGTGGTGTGGATAGTGTTTTAGCTTGTGATGTGTACTGTATGGTTAGGAAAATGAAAATTTGAACTTTAGTAATAATCCAAATGAATTAGTAATAGTGAGGAATAGAGTTGAGGCCAGTCGTGGCCCAGGGGCGCAAAGTGTGACTGTAAATCGAATGGTTGTGGGTTCGATCCCCACTCGAGAAGATTGAAAAATTTACTTAAATTTATATTTCCATTTCTTCGCTCTGGTGTCGAGGCAAAGCGCGGCGTTGAGTTCTGCCACTCAACACGCAATGCCTCCAGAATTCGGCAGAAAGTGTGGGAACGGAGTGTCTTAACACTAGGTTCCCTCTGCCTATCCTGCTGTGTGCGGGATACAGCGTGAAGCTGAAAATAAATAAAATAAAAAAAAAAATACTAATAGTAGGGGAGCCCAAGCGTTGATTTCGGGATTTACTAAAGCGCGGCAGATTTATATACTGAGGAATTCCTTGTACTCGGTTACGTACTTCTACGAAATATGATATCGATAGACGGAATGCCATAGCATTCCGTCTAGGATAAAGGATCAGATTAGTAAAAAAAAATTGATCATTCGAAATTCTCGAGCACTTCAGAGTGCTCCTGAGTTAAAAACGTTATCTCGATATTCTCGAGCGTGGCTATTTTTTTTTTATTTAAGGGAATAATTCAAGGGTGTCGAAAAATATGTAATCTGATGAATTCCACAAGAAATAATAAGTTTTTTACTATCTATTATGTCATCAATGAGGTTGATCATTTAAAATAAATTCTCTACAAGAAAATTTATAAGAAAAAATATTTTATTTATAAATATTTTCTTATAAATACAAGTATTGTACTTGAAACATACACTCTTTTATTTACATGTTTGCATGCATGCATTTCTTGAGCTTTTCAATTGCTTACGATTAATAATTAAAAAAAAAATTGTCAAGTCCTTTCAGATAATCGTCAGACTATGAGATAGCACATCTAGGGCATAAAGATGTACCATATATATCTTAATCTGATGTGCTTGAGTTTTTCAAAATGACCAAATTGTTTTTGCATATTCTAGCAATGGCTGAGACTTTTCAAATTATCAGATTATTATATATATATAAGAGATATATATATATAAGAGTTTTTTTAGGTTCACTTAACATCCCTTTTCTAAAATCTGACACACTATAATTTTTTTAAATTTTTAACCCTTACCACCACCACTTCCATCATGGAAATAATCAGATTTTCATACTAACATTCTTAAGAGTACGTAGGATATGGATGATATCAATATCTGACGCGCTCGAGTATGTCCATGCTACAGTTTTATTTTTACATTTTTGAAAATCTATAGCCGCATTACCCATCGATCAAAAGATATATCAAAAGTCATTTGATGATCAAAAGATATATAATATATAAAATGTCACAACATTTTGTTTCGAAGTTTCGCAACCCAATAGGTCTCTATGACGCTCGAGTAAATCCCCATTTAGCATCGTAAGCTCTTCTACTATAAAGATTTTGATATAAGAATCGAATAAATGTATTCTTTTGAAATATACAAAAAAATATAAGGATCTTTTTTTATTTATTTATAATAGTGAGTGGGTACCTATTACAAGCAAACAGTAGGCTGTAATAAGTATAAGTATAGTATATAAGTTAAAAATGTTAGGTAATGTGAAGCATATTACAGTACACATACAAACTCATATCAAATATAAAAAAGATATAATATTGTTAGCGTATTCGTGTAAAAGAGGGTAGATTTAGGTGGAAAATAACTATAAAAGCAGTGGAATTGTTTCAATCGGGGGAATTCGCTTGTGAGTGACGGCCCCTATTGGAAGGAAACTAGTGTGAAGTATTGTTAGTAGGTGATGCATATAACTTATTGCAATTACATAGTATCTCTTTCAAAATAGTTTAGAATCATATAGACGATGTGTGTTTTTAACGTGTTTCTTTAAAAACGTTACCCGCTTCCGATTTCTAACATCAGAAGTGGGATACGCATGAAGTTTTTATATCTTTATGTGTATCTTCGCTCAATTGGTAATTTGGATTGAAAGTTTGGTATTCTAAAAATTAAAATACTATATTTTATTATTGATACTGTGTTTTCGAAGGTCAACCGAAGTCTCCCGCTACCTCTCTTACCCCTCACTTTACCGTCATAAATCTATTTTGCCATTATTTCATCACTCATCTGTTTGTCGTGCTGCCAGCTGAGCACGTTCTTTTTCGTTCTCACCGTGACATCCTCGCTAGTACCTGCCATTGTGCATCTCTTTATTGCGGATACGATCAGCTAAACTGACTCCGTATATCAGAAGAAGAGATCGACTCCACGGCATTCATCTTTCTTTCATTCTTCTTTTGTAATACATTAACGATCTAGGAGCAGTAGCATTACAATAAAACACACACTAAAACTAAAACTTAACTTTCTATATCTAAAACTTTTCCGTTTCTGATTGAATGACAGACAGAATAGAAAATTTTAATTTGGCATGTAGGTAGGTTAGGTAGTGTACATAAATGATTTTTAATTTTATGTATAAAGGTTCACGCAACAAAGTTGCAGGTGATGATGAGATCATAATCTTATGGAGAATATTTAAAATTGTCCTTCAATTTTTAAGATATTTTCTTGTATAATAGAATTGTTTTTTAGTATAAGCATCGCTATGTTTGCATTTACGTTCGTTAAGTCAAATATATTACTGTATAATGTCTTGTTAAGAATAACATTACCTAAATTTCATGCTGGTGAATAATAAAATAAAAACTACTTCCTGAACACATTTTAAAGATTCACCTCAAGAATTTGGTAACATTAAGCTTTAATTTATTGTGCAGCCAGTATTATTTCATAATAAAAAAAAGTAATAAAATAATAGTATAAGAAACATAATATAAGAATCTTCTTATAATTTTATTACTTATTTTTTTATCTAAAAACTGCTTCGTGACGTACGCTCACTGATAATATTAAGAACGCATCCAGAATTCGGAGGAAAATAGAAAACAGAGTGTTTTAACACTAGGCTCCTTCTGTCCATCATGCTGTGCGCGGGATACAGCGTGAAGCTGATTTCTTTTCTTATATATCATTACCATTTTAAAAGATATGAATCTGTCTGATTCTTTGAAATATTGTTTTCATATTTTCACTCACATGTTTTCTTCGTATAGCATTGAATGTAAAGGAAGACTATCAGAATGGGGAAATCAAAATAGTTTGAAAATATTCATTCTCCCTAGTTAAGGACGCACCCACAACATTTCCGTTTACAATCAGACGTTGCGTGCTGGCCTTTTGCCCCGCGACGGTCATGTTAACACGTTCACTGTGCTAGTCAAACGTGACGACTCTTAGTGGATGCGGCATGGGGTCTATCATATCCCAAGCATGACTCGTTCCTAGTGCGTTACTGAGTCGAAAACACCCATTTGACTTCTAACTGTTTACAGAGACTCATCTTTATGGGTATAATAATTATAGTATATTATTTTAAACCAATCTATTGACGAATAAATATTCTATAAAAGGTTAGAATCGTAATTGAATCCATTGAAAGGTTCATTTATAAATAAAAAGATAATCTGTCGGATATTTACGACCCGTTAAATAAAAAAATCGATAGTAATAAAATATATATTTTAAAAAACCATCAAGGCAGGTCGGATACGCCCGCTCTTTGATGGTTCCATACGAATTATAGCATTGTAGGTTAACGGAAAATATACGCAAAAGATAAAAAACTTAAGTTTGCGGGTGTATGCATTCATTTTATAGGAAATAAACTACAAATCATGGATTTTACCTTTTTAACCTTTTTTTTGTTGTGTGGTTATCGTAATGTTTATCGTAAACTTTACTAATTATTATTTTTTTGGATATAATATCATGACATGACTTAACAAATCATTTTCTAGGATCGCTTCGTGTTGTATTTACTTTCACTTCTTATTTTAATAAAATCTCATCGTATATCAACATACACTGATCTCACTAGTTGGACTGACATGTAAACTAGTGCAGCTACAAGGTCATCGGGTATCGGGTCATTTAGAACCGATAAACGTACTAGATGTAATTTTTTTTGCTTCAATCGGTATGGGGTCGTAAGGACCCAATACAATTTTTTTTGTACCTATATTACCTATTTGACAAGGCAATTAGCATCTCATTCTCATTTATAAGTAGATCAAATATATATTTTCGCACCAGCGGCTAGTTTGGTCATTTTCACCCTACACCTGAGGAAAGTTGAGCACCGGATCTAATCAACCCGATATCGCAGTGACCGTGTTAATAGACGAAACACGACACTCACACTTCATATCACATCTAACCAGAACAAATAAAATTCTAAACAACAATTCTGAGAAAGAGGATAATTTAAGACTTTGAGATTTTGAGATTTTCTTTCTTTTTTTCTTTTATTTTTTTTTCTGAGGATAATTTAACGGAAAAAGAAAATATCTTATGTTTATATTGTAATATAAAAGTGCAGAAAAACTACTGTAAAAGAGTAAATACCGAAAAAAATGTTATTTTTGTTAAAAATGATTTAACTAATGGATCCGAAAGAAACTTTTTATCCGGTAGTCAATGAAAAAATTAAAAATAGTTAAAAAAAACCATGTTTACAGTTTTTTACAATTACGACCTTAAGATTTTATAGTCTACACAGTCCAAAGATAAGTTATGGAAAATATCTAGTCAAAGTAAGAGTCATACTGGCATACCAAGAATGGAAATCTCCATAGTTACTAGTAACAGGACTTGATTGATATCCTAAAGCTCTCACTTCCTACAAAATTTACCTACATTTTACGTATAGATTTTGATTACACAGCGAATTTTATATAAAATGCAGCAAAAATGATGCACAAACGTGCATTAACGATGCGTCTAAGACTTCGACGCTAGGAGCTGATTTTATGGATGCTTCAAGAGACTATCGACCTCCACGAGGTCTTAACAAAAATAATCTTGGCAGAGAGACAGACGGACCACAAGTGATCCTGTAAGTAGTCTGGTTTCTTTTGAGGTTTTCTTTTTGACCTTAAATAACTTACCATACAATATTTTTAAAATATAAAGCCTATAAAGGCTTTAAAATAATTTATTTGCAGTAATTAATTATGTAATTTTTTTACTATGGTTTTTTTATCCAAAAACTGTTTATCAAGATTAAATTAATTTAAAATTTTATATCACATGAAATAAGATAAAATTTTATATTTAGTAATTAAAATAAAAATATAAAATCTTCATACACAATTATGTTAAAAATTGCTCTATCTCATACAGTCCCGGAAAGGATGGGGTGTTTTTACATCGTATTCTCTCTCTCTATCCAGCTACATGTGAAACGGAAAAAAATACAGACAACATTTTTGCTGTATTATTTCACTCCATAAAATTAACAGACTTATATGTATAAATAATAAAATTAAGAACTGATGATAAAATTAAGGCCGGTCGTGACGCAGCGGCACATAGTGTGACTGTAAAACCGATTGGTCGTGGCTTCGAGCCCCACTCGAGGAGATGAAATATTTACTTAAATTTATATTTCCATTTCTTCACTCTGGTGTCGAGGCAAAGCAAGGCGCTGAGTTCTGCCACGCAATGCCTCCAGAATTCGGGAGAATGTGAGGAACGGAGTGTCTTACACTAGGTTCCCTCTGCCTACCCTGCTGTGTGCGGGATACAGCGTGAAGCTGAATATTATAATTTACAAGATTTAGGTAAACTCAAATAATTTGTTAGAATTGGAGTACTTGTGAAAGTTTTAGACGATGAGTTCAAATTAAATTACATGTGTTTACTTTATACAGCGCGTCCTAGTTTACCAATAGAATAACTTGAACAGATAATTATATAAGATGCAATAATTTATTTTAGTATATATTATTGGAAATTTTACACCACCAAGATATTAAGTAATAATTTTTTAACTAATAAAATATGAATAGCCCTTAAATTTCCGTAAAATATACATATATTTATTACTATTAAATGTTTCTTCAATTTTAAATAGCTTTATAAGGTTATGAAATCATGCTAAATAAAAAAAACCCTGGGAATATTTGTAAATTATGATAACGTTCTGTTATAAAAATCCTACAATTGTTAATGTGATTACTACATCAGTTCAGTACCTAATAGAATATGTAAGCTCATTTATTTTAAAACCGTCTTTGCGGGCACTACTACAAAATTAGTAAACCTATGCTCTGAGACATTGCCAAATTTCTTAAGTATACCAAGAGTCGATTGTGGGATCTCACGTTAGAATAAATTTGGCACATTTTCACATCACTACTTCTTAGGCACAAAAATAGATGGGCTTTATCTAATTTATTTAACAGAGTAAAAGATAGACCAACTAATATAAGTGATAGAGAGGGTCATTGTCAACTATTTTTACTTCATATGGTCCGACATTTTAACTTTCAAGATTTTAACTATTTATATATTAATATCATATGTGTGCAATAAAATGTTCGAAAAACACAAAAATGTGTGTATTTATTTTCACTTTCATATTTTTTGTTTATTGAATGACAACCTTTGAAAATGAAAATTTTTTATCACAAGTTGTAATTTTCAATTGATATTTTTTTCATAATTTATTTAAAAAAGTGGTTTAAATAATTTAAAAATATCTTTATTTTGTCTTTTTTTGATTGATACCAAAAAAGTTTTATTCTATCAATTAATTTTTAAGGTATAATGTAATTTATCTGCAATTTGGTTAAAAAAACCGGTTAAGACTATGAAGTATAAGTATATATGTGTATTAATGTGTACTGGGTTTGCTTATAATTTCAATTTCTGATTCTTTTCTTACTTGCATTTTACTCATCAGAATTTAGGTTATAGTACAGAAAATAGTGTTTAAAAAATTCTTAGTGTCGAGATAAGTGAACTCAAATTAACGCAATCTTACCCAATCAAATAACTCACAGATATCAATTGTGTTTAGTGGAGGCTTATTGAAAATTCTCGTTTGCTCGACATCAATGTAATTTTCATAATGTAATCTGGAAAATTATCAATTTAGAGAGTAAAATTCTTAATATTCCACAGATTCGTTCGTGTCACGCAAGTCCAGGCGCACTTAAGGCCCAAATGTTGATTCAAGGCCCCTTTAGAAATGCATATCAGCGCTCACCACTCGACCTGTTCCTTGTTACTCGATGGAAGGTACAGCTCGAGCAGTGGAAATATCACATTGCATGTTAAATATTCAGAGAACACACTGTCTACGAGAGGAAGAAATTAAATAATATAAATATACCAAATCATTGCACCGAGTGGTATTCTACTAATTCATATGCAAATAATAATAATACTAATGTCATTTTATTATTGTGCGTTGTAAAATTAAATCAATATAAGTATTTTTTAATATTTTTATATTATAATCATAAAACTATTTTTTTTGTTGTATATATTCCGTACTGGCATGAAAAGTAACATTTTTCGAAAGGAAGAATTATTTTACCTATTTATAATAGAAAGCCAGAGGCCCCCTAACTAGCATATGTATAATGACATAAGCTACAAAGAATCGAGAGTTTATTCTGCTTTATAGCAACGGTTACATTAAACTGAATTGCCGACAATTTTAGTTACTTGCAACTGCAATCGACTATGTTACGAGTATCAACTTTCTCAAGAAATACTACTTCGAATTGAAAATCTCCTTTTATGTTAGACTGTCCACTTATCAAGAAAAGCTATATTACGTCATGGAATATGAGCTTGTTGCAGCCAGATCTCCGTTATTTCATACAACCTGAAAGTTTCTCTGTTAGGTACAGAGAAAACTAAGTAATTTTCAGAATTTAAAATTTAGATGTTTATAGATAAATAAAGTGATCAAATAATACCTTACTTTCGTTACATAAATAAGCATTTTTTTTTCGGAATAATATTAGAAATGACGACCCATTCATTGCCAACACCGACCTGGTTTGAACCTCCTGCCAGATACTCCTAAACCCTAATAAACTATAAGTGCCTATGAAATTATACGAAAAAATATAACTCCATCCAAAAATATTTGCTCCATCTTGCCTTTTCTCCACATTAGTTAATAAAATAATAAAAAAAAATCTTATTGTAACTTTGGTCCTACAGTGTTTGTTAGGATTTAGTGGTGTCTGGCATGGTGTTGAAATCCGAATCCAAAGTATTTCGTCATTATTTCCAAGAAAATTAAAAAAAAACTGATACACAACTCTTAGTTAATTTAAATTGACCGCAGGTAAAGTTAATATTAGTAGGAAATCGATAAGCACATGAGGTCAGTCATGGCGCAGAGGCATAAAGTGTGACTGTAAACGCGACTGGTTGTGGGTTCGATCCCAATTGGACTAAATGAAATGTTTATTTAAATTTATATTTCCATTTCTTCGCTCTGGTGTTGAAGCAAAGCGCGGCGTCGAGTTCGGCCATTCAACACGTAATGTGTCCAGAATTTAGCGAAAAGTGGGGAACGGAGTGTCTTAACACTAGGTTCACTTTTTTTGAATAATGGTGGGGATTGGCCACCGTAGCCCGGCATTACTTAATGCGAAACGCGGTGGCATAAAGGCACTACTTAACGCCGGTTTTAAATGCAGGTGGTGGTAATGATCCAGTCGAGTCTGACCATGCGTGCTGCCATTGCTGGCGACGTGATTCTCCCACACGTACTTTAGTCGCCTTTTACGACACCACCAGTACCAGGGGTGATCCTATTCTAAGCCGACCTCTGCCTACCCTGCTGTGTGCGGGATACAGCGTGAAGCTGATTTTATTTATGTATATTATAACATAAATGAGAGACCTGTCGTGGCGCAGGGGCACAAAATGTGACTGTAAAATCGACTGGTTGTGGGTTCGATCCCCACTCGAGGAGATGAAATATCTACTTAAATTTATATTTCCATTTCTTCGCTCTGGTTTCGAGGACAAGCGCGGCGTTGAGTTTTGCCATTTAACACGCAATGCCTCCAGAACTCGGCAGAAAGTGGGGAACGGAGTGTCTTAACACTAGGTTCCCTCTGCCTACCCTGCAGTGTTACAG
>DWMY01002434.1:0-11837 GCA_018249775.1 Heliconius hecalesia formosus
CGGCTCTTCTCAGCAGAACTGCCTTCCGAACCGGTGGTAGCTTGTTTTTTTTGTTTACATGTTCATTTGACGATTCAAAAGTGCTTATACGAGTTTATTTGAATAAAGAATATTTTGAATTTGAATTAAGTCTCATAAATGTTTATTTGTAGAAGATTAAAAAAAGATCAAAAATTGTAAAAGATTCAAAATCAATTCAAATAGAACATACGAAGTCCCTATTAACAGCAAAAAAACGATAACAAATAAGGAAATAGAATTGGTGAAATCCTTCCGACCATTTAAATTTTCATACTAATATATACTTTTCATAATAATAGGGATATTTACTTTACTCCAATTTGACTAATCGAGCCTAAACTTTATACGGCGTAACATAATATTACTGTTAAAAGTTTTTATAACTTTTAATATTATTGCTTCTCGTCTGTGAAGTTTATAATATTTTGCTTAACGTACTTCTCAATGTCACGTTCAAATTTCGAGATATTTTATCGATTCGCGCAACATAACACCGCGACTTGTTCTACCAGAGCGAATACAGTACTAAAATATAATCATTCCCCAAGTTAAGGTCGACTCCTCTTTTTTTGTCTATAGGGAAGTAGATGCTCTTATTTGCCTAAATGCGGAAGATTCATAAATTAAAAAATCACTGTTTATTAATACTAAATTTATTGTTCACTTATTTTAATTTAAAGGAATGTTGCTATAAATAATAATTATCTTATTCATATATTTATTTGGTTTACATATAATATGACTATCATTATGCATATTTCGATTTAATATAAAATATTTTTTTTTGATTTGACGAGATGTATATAATGTGAAAAGTAATTAATTAGTAAATAGGCTAGTCTTATATATATTGTATATACATAAAAAGCTATTATATATAACATCAATGAGCCTTAGCACGATGTTCAGGATTATTGAGAATCTGATAATTGTCTTCATTACTTAAGCTCTAGAATAATAATATAAAAGGTGACCATCTGGGACCCCAACGCAACAGTGTCTAACTGTAATTATTAGAGAGGCAGTTGTGGGTTCGATTCCCATTTGGAGGATTGAATTATTTTCAATTATTCGCTATAGTAACAAGACAAAGCCCGGCGCTAGCTTTTACTATTCAACACGCAATGCTTAAAAAAAAGCCGAAGAGGGAATGGAAACTGTAGGTTCCCTTTATCTACCCTTGTATAAGCTGCGTGAAGTTAAAACCGATATATTTATATTTAAATATCCTCATTACTTTCTCTTTTCGAAATTGACATCCACTGCAACACAGTAATCTTAATCATTTAACTGCATTTTTTAAGAAATTAATTATAAATTGCCGTAATATCTTTTAGCTTCATGCTGTATCCTGCACATAGCAGAATAAGTAGAGAACCAAGTGTTAAGACACTCCCGCTCCCCACTAGCCACCAGTGGTGGAACTAAACAAATATTAAATATTTCACTTTCTCGAGTGGGAAGCGAATCCACAACCTGTGTGTTTACAGTCACCCATTTATGCTTTGCATTTTTTCTTTATTTGTGTGTATTTGTTATGAAAAAATATAGAATTGAACCATCTATATCCTTTGTCTTTTAAAAGAAAAACAAACACATATTTTAGTATATAAATATACTTTTGCTTCATTTAAAGTTAGAAACTATCGATCATCATCTACTCCCACTTGTTCTAAGAACATTTCAATTCACATAAGCGTAATAAGGAATAGAAAAAAATTATTTGTACAAAAGTTATCCCTCCAAATGAATTCAGGGCCGGCGGAGGGTCCGTAAGATCATTACATAACGTTATATTTTGTAACTACTTTGTTTAGTAATGCTGATGGAATTTTTTAGTTCTTTTTGTTATTTATTTTCGTTCGGTTATTTATTTTTATTGCTTATGTTATTTTATTATAAAATGTGTATTATAAATATAAAGATGTTACCTACTAATATAAATTAATATAAAAACTGCTGTGTGTCCAAATAAATGAATAAATAATAAAAGTAGGTATGTGTATTATTCATTTCTAATGTCTAATGAAATGTCTTAATACTATATTATTTCTCTTATTTCTGCAGGGAATAGAGAAGGCTGTAAATATGTAGCGTCTTACGTAATAAAATATATATTTATATTTAATTGATACCGTAATTATAAGAATAGATGTATTGTTATAAAATAACTGGTTATTTTTAAATCATAATTGGTCTAATGTAGCTTTTTACTGCACAGTAAAAAGCAATATAAAGCTATAAAGTAATATAATTAAAGTTAAATAATTATATTATAATAAGTTATATAATAAATTATTTTTCGTTTATAAAAAATATTGTCGCTGTTAAAATAATAATAAAACTCATCGATTTTGATACAAAAATATTATAACAATGATCTGTATCACTTTTATAATATTTCTGTATAAATAACAAAATAAATTTATTAAAAATATGAATAAAAAAATAAAATATTATTATTACAGCTCCTTGCATACCACAAATAAAATAAATAATTATTTAAGTATATACAACAAAATAAAACACAAAATTAGTAACATTTCAGACAAAAAAAAATATAATTATCCAAAAAAAAAGTTATTTCCCGTTACTTCCAAACTTACCCACTGAATCCGAACATTTGAACAACACTGAAATTCCCAAAATAACAACTTGTAAGTTACACATCACTACACTATGTCACAGTGAGACACTGACATTATATTATTAAATAGTTCGCGATTTTATAAGTATTTTAGTTAGAGAGTAATGTACTCTGGCGGCGACTCATTCACAACTGTAGGAGCAAGTTGAAATGCGAGGAGGATGTGGGCGCGCGTGCGCGGTGTGGGGTTCCTTACGATTATGTTTTTAATGTTGTTTCAGTTATAGTTGTTGTTGTATTAGTGTTTGTGGTTGTTGGGTAGATTTTTTTGCTTGTTGTTGACCTAGGTAATTTCAGATGGGTTTATGTCAACGTGTATGTAGCGTGTCTTCTAGGGTTCCAAAACTCAAAAGGTAAAAATCTAACTGTTAAAGCTAAGCTTTGGTGGCCACTTATCTCGGGATCGCGTGGAGGTATCAATCTGAAATAAATCTACAGACAAAAGAACAATTTTCTAAGTCGCGCAGCGACACAAAGTGTGACTGTAAAACCCACTGGTTATGGGTTCGATCCCTACTCGAGGAGATGAAATATTTACTTAAATTTATATTTCCATTTCTTCGCTCTGGTGTCGAGGCAAAGCGCGGCGTTGAGTTCTGCCACTCAACACTCAATGCCTCCAGAATTGGGCGGAAATTCTGCCATATTCCTGGCTTTCTTCTTCCAATTTTTTACGCCCAGAGTTCTCAGATCTTGCTCAACTCCATCCAACCATCTGAGTTTTGGTCTGCCTCGACTTCTCCGTCCATCTGGTGTACCATACAACAAGGATTTAGACGTTCTAGACTCACTCATTCTCTCCACATGTGCGACCCATCGTAGACGTCCAACTTTGATATTATTTATTATGCCTGTTATACATGTGGTAGAGCTCGTGGTTGTACCGAGTTCGCCATTGCTCATTTTCCAACACTGCGCCGAATATGCGTCGTAAGATTTTGCGCTCAAAAATAAGAAGTGTGTTCGCGTCCTTTTTGCTCAGCACCCAATTATACTATAATAAAAATAAATAACAAAATATGGATTTAAAGTAATCAGGGCTGTGAGGATGGAAAAGGATAGTGTAGAAGAGAGTAAGGATATGGAGAGTACGACACTGCCTTATAGTGAGCCATTTAAGTTGGATCCTATGTTCTGTAATGTGGATGAATTTTTTAAATGAGAATATGAATCAAATGGCAACATTTTGCACAATAGCACGTATCGGCGCAATCAAGAAGAGGGAAGAGAAGGATCTGGGCATGGGCTATCTTAGTTTTTAGACGAAGGAGTTTTATCCGTCTTCTCAAACGACAGATCACTGAAGAGAAATATTAGTACTTTTTCGTATGAAAGGTTTAAATTGCCATTTTTCAACATTTCATATATTCAACTATGCTCTTTTAGCAGTTTTTACTTAGTTTTGGTCTTTTTTCAAGCTAATATCATAGACCTACTCATATTCTGCATATGCATGCATATATCAACAATTTTTTAAAATATATTTTCGTCTTAAAAAAAATAATAGATATTTTTCAACAAATCAAATTTTCAACTATGGTGGCATTTTTACACAATTTCTGATTTTGAAATAAGTTTTTATAATAGAACTGTTTATATTTTGTAAAAAATCGGATAGTTCCCGCGTCTGAGCAAAATTTTATCTATTTTAAAATTACTTTACGATTGAACAATTTACGAAACGAAAGTTCATTTTTTTGTTATTTTTTTTTTCTACGTTAGGAACTATTTCACAACTCCCTATGTGTGTAGGACTCGCCTCGATTTTTATTTGCAAAGAATTATCTGCCAAGGGAAGTTAACACATAATTTTTTTGAAATAACTTTTTTTTTTGGGTAAAAATGCCAGTATTTTAAAAACCTATCAGAAACTATGGAACTCTGGTGCATGCGAAGAGATCTCCATTGCATTTTTGATCTGCTGGACAATGCTCTGCTAATTTCACAGACATGTAGCAGGGTAGGCAGAGATGCTAAGTTTCAACACCCAACACATGATGTTTTTAATAGGAGTCGAAGGCGGAAAACGGAGTGTCTTGACACTAAGTTCTACTGTGCTACATGCCGGATACATAGTGAAGCAAATATAAAGTATTTATTTCATTTGCTTTAAAAGTGCTTTAGTAAACGTTCAATTAAATAAATTTGGTTTCGTAGTCTTACAATAGCGACATCACTATTTATTATGGCATTATATAAACTAAACATTGAAACATCAATAAGACATTTAGAATTATAAATGCTTAATAATATCTCTGAAACAATGTATGGAAGTAAATCACGCCAAAATATCATTTAAATTAAATCATAATCATGAAATGTAATTTACCAAAATATCATTCATTTTGGTACCAGTTACCAAAAGCCACCTTAATTTGTTCTGTTTCAATCTCACTTTGTCCAAAAGTTTCTATTTTAACAAAATATACAATTTTCTTCTTCAGTTTAGCCCTGTTTCCCGCATAGCAGGGTAGGCAAAATGGACCTAAAGATAAGGACACTGTTTCTTAATATCCGATCGATTCTCGAGATATTCCGAATTGGGTGGCGGAACTCAACGCCACTTTTTTAACTGAGCGGAAAAATTAAAAATATTGAAAACGTAATCATTTGATCGTAATCCCCGAGTGGGAATCGAATATACCACCAAGGTGTTTAAAGTCAGACGCTGAATCACGACGGCCTCTCCTACACACATATGTGAAAAATATATTTTGAAAAAATTGTCAAAATATCAGGCAAAATCAAAATTTATGGGTAACATAAATCTTTTTAGAGTAATTTATTGAATTTATTTGTTTAATTTTTTCGCGCGTGTTATAAAACGTTTTTTATTTATTACACTACAACTATATGGGATGGCTGTTACTGGTATAATTGAACGAATATATCAGATGCCTTGCCTTAATGGGCTCAAAAACTAAAGGTTTTTTTTTACTTTCAAGCATCGTATATACGAGAGTACATAGTATAGATATTGTTGACTGAAAAACTGAATGGTTGTGGGTTCGATTCCCACTCGAGGAGATGAAATATTTATTCACATTTGTTTTTTAATTTCTTCGCTCTAGTGTCGAGGCAAAGCGCGGCGTTGAGTTCCGCCATTCAACACGCAATGCCAACAGAATTTGGCGGAAACGGGGTAACGGTGTGTCTTAATATATAAAAATACTTATTTAGAAACCGTATAAAAATTTGAACCTAGCGGGACTCGAACCCGCGCCTCCTGAAAACCAACCAGGCGCTCTGACCACTAAGCCATACGTTCTCATCAAGCTACGTCGAAATTTTTATACGCTTGTTACAACTTCGAGTTTGGGTTCGAGTCCCACTACGTTAAAAATTTTATACGTCAAAATTTTAAGGTATTGCATGTTGAGTGGCATAGAAAAAAATCAAAGCACTTAAGTTAAATCAGGCTGAACTTTTTTTTATCAAAACTAACCCTAAACGTTTTAACAAATTTACTTTAGACTGTAAAATTCACGTAAAAGGCATTAGCTCGTGGAAGAGCAGTTAAATTCATCGATTGGAGCAAGTAAAGCCGACGAGATGGTATTTGCTTATTGAAATTATACAATCAAATATATACTTTATTGGCATGGTTATAAGGCTTTAAATTTAATGGAAATATGTTATACATCATGATAGATGATGTTTAAATTGAAATTTCTAATAAGTGTATTAAAGCGATGTGTAGAATGCTAATAGTCTTGTGTGTGATTCATTGATTCGCAATGGTTATGGGTTCTTTATTTTTTTTTAGCTTCCCTCTTTATTCCGCTGTATCACGCTGTATCCCGCATATAGTAGGGTAGGCACAGGTGATATAGTGTTAAGAAACTCCGTTCCCCACAATAGACCTAATTTTCAAGATATTACATATAGAGTGGCGGCTTCGCGCTTTAATTATTGGCTGGAGCGAGGGCATGAAAATTGAACTGAATGAATTGAATCCACACCACTATTCTGCTGTGCCACTATGGCCTCTTTATTTTCATAAAATAAATAGATATATATTCGTTTCCTCGCTCTGGTATCAAGATAGTGGAAAGTGGAGATTGGAGTGTAAATTAGTAAATTCTTTCTGCCTACATTGCTAGGTGCGGGATACAGCTAAAGCTAAAGAGATAACAGATGACATTGCTATATCCTTACTACTCAAAGCACTGGTTTTCATTAAGTATAAATACTTTTTTTATGTAACTTTTTGAATTCACATAATTACAATTTTTAACAAAAAAATAACGACTTCAACCGGATCCCATAATCAGAACTTAATTAAACATGCATCAAACTACCTTTGAAGTGTATCCTTTCCAATAAAAAAATAATCTTAGAAATCACTTGGCGTGATATTGAGTTATTCGTCCATTTATCGCACACATACTTAACGCAAATTTAAGACTTATTTTCTTATAGATAACATTCACATATTATAGACAACAAGAAATTTGATAGTCAAAAGTTCTTAAGTAGTAACAAACATTAAAAAAATAAAAAAATCTGTCGAATTGATACCCTCCTTACGGTAGTCGGTTAAAAATGAAAATGAATGATTATTTAATGTAATTTTTGCATGATGTATGCAAAAATTACATTAAATTACATAAAATTGTGTATATGCTTTATATCGAGGTACCCACCACCACTCGTATACATATACATTTGTACATATTAGAACAGTTTGGGTTCAAATTGAATATGACTTCAACCAAGAATATTATAAGAATGTGAAAATATAGAAGAATTTGAGATTGTCGTCGTGGTGCAGGAGCAAAAGCGTGAGAAGTTGTAGGTTCGAATCTCACTTAAGAAAATTAAATATTGAATATTTTTACAAGTAGTAACGAGGAAAAGCGCGGCGTTGAGTTTCGCCACTCAACATGCAACGTCTCCAGAATTCAGTGGAAAATGGGTAACGGAAATGTCTTAATGGAAACAAAGTGGCCTGACATTATATTAAGTTGCCAGGTTCCCTGTATCTACACTACTATGTAAGAGATAAAGCGGGAAACTAAGGAGTTAAACAAAATTATTATTTAAACAAAATAATTAATTAGTGTAACCAAATTAAAATTGGCTAATACATGAGTAAATTACTCAATAGTTAAAGGCAAGCCATCAAATTATGATCAGTATATGTTATCTAAACGTCATGTCAGATATATTCCCATACAACGATTCAATACTAAATCAAACTATGATAGAACGCTGTGATGTTCCCAGGTCTCTCGGGTGAATTTAAAGCGCACTCGGCTTGAACAAATGCAATACGTTAATATCACCTATCTATGTATACAAATTCCGAGGTTATGGGTGACTATACATGATATATGGATGAAAATTAATCCAGTATAAATATTTTTAGTATTTTTCATATAAAATATAAATTTGTTGTTTTTTTTTTAGTTTATACGTATGTATATTCGTAGAGTTTCGGTAGTAAACGGCAAAAACGACAGATTTTTTTAAAAATTAAAGCAACATAGTGCTACTACTACTATTTTTTCATTTAATGAAGGAATACAAACATCGTCGTAATTCCCAATACCGATATAGCAAATGGCTATTACCTCTATTTGTAGAGGTACTGGCAAATTGATTGAACGGCACAATAAAGCTCGGCTAACGAATGTTGGGGGAATGTAGTTCCTATATACAAATCATGGAAAAATATATCCGAGAGATTAAAGGATATAAGGAAGGTAATAATTCTGGTTCGTAAAAAGAAAGAAAAAAACATAAAATGTTCATAATATAAGAATATAGTATGAGTGACATTAGTATTATAATAGTAATTGTATTACGAAATGATGACTATGATGATGATCGTGATGATGTAGTTGATAATGATGATGATTTTGGTAGTAAATTTGATAACTATGACGATTATGACAGCAGTAATGATGAGATTGAAGATTATGTTGATGCTTAAAATGACGACCATAACTTAAACATTAATAATTCCTTGATTTATGAACAATTACTGTAGTTTATGTTTATTTAGATAGAAAATATAAACGCAGTGATATTCTTTTAGCTTCCTAATCTGATTATTGTGAAGCTTACAAAATCAATTATATCAAAATTCAGATTGAGTTCGTTTATAAACATCGTTAAAGATGTTTTCTTGTGGGTGCGTGGTTTAAATCATAACTTTTTCAAATTACCATAAATCTGCGGCAACCGACAAGTAAATCAAAGGCGGTTCAGTGAACCTATATACATACATTATGTACGCTGAATAAACATTTAATCGTGTTGTTCAACCTTCGCGAGTAAGGGTTTTACGTTGTACGTTTCATTCTCTGACTTCTGATAAGACTAATGCGTGTGAGTATGTATAAATGTATCTATATTGTATATGTATATTTTTTGTGAAAAAGATAGAAATTTTAGTAAATGTGATTATGCATTGAAGGGTAGAACCTACTTCCGTACTTTCCGTACCCATTGCAGTATTGCTCTAAATAGAACACATGTGATTGTTTTTATTCATTCACATCATGCGCGGTATTAAGAAAAAAACTATAAAAATAATAATTTGTTATAGTATAGATCGTCTAGTAAAAATGATGTACCATTTTTACGAAAATTGTGCGGACAGAGGAGTATGGAATTTGGTACAGTTTATGCTAAATTTAATTAAAAAGATGCATAATAAATGCACAAAAGTAATAAATTAAATATAACATTAAATTAATTAAAAAATTAAATTCGCTTCACGCTGTATCCCGCACACAGCAGGGTAGGCAGAGGGAACCTAGTGTTAAGACACTCCGTTCCCCACTTTCTGCCGATTTTTTTTTGGAGGCATTGCGTGTTGAGTGGCAGAACTCAACGCCGCGCTTTGCCTCGACACTAGAGCGAATAAATGGAAATATAAATTTAAGTAAATATTTCATCTCCTCGAGTGGGGATCGAACCCACAACCAGTCGGTTTTTACAGTCACACCCTGTGCCACTGCGCCACGACTGGTCTCAGATATATAACATATTACACCATATATCTGATAATATACATTTTTGTACATTGGCATTTTTCACGTGTCAAACGTTGAAAATTGGGTAATCACCCAATTTTACCGCGTAGAGAACGCAGTGTCTTAACATTAGGTTCCTCTGCCTACCCTGATATAGCGTACGTGCCTTATAAAATTCATCTTCTTATAATAGTAAAATCCGAAAATGTCTCCAAAACCTTAATTTTCTTGAGCTAAATAATAATTTTAAATATATTATGTTTTATATTATATTCAGACAAGTTTAGAGTTTCCTTTGTATATGTCATTATAATATAATGGTGGCGTAGCAACACAGCGAGTGACTGCAAACGTGTTGGTTGCGGGTTGGATTTCAACTCAGTGGTATCAATACTTATTTAGAAAGCGTATAAAAATTTGAACGTGGCGGGACTTGAACCTGCGCCTCCTGGAAACCGACCAGGATCAGTGCTATCAATTATTTTCATATGCTAGCCTTGCTTTGCATGGTTATAAGACAAAACCTGGCGTTTCGTTCTGCTTCTCAGCACGTCATATGTCTCGAAAATTAGGCGAACAGTTACAGAAGCATATTAATAATAGATTATTAGTGCTTACTCTGCTTTTCTCGAATATAGTAAGAGGTTAAAATAAATCTATATACTCGTATTGCAAGGTTGGCATAGGAAAGCCTACTGAGATTTTTTTTCTGAGAATTTAAAAAAACAAATTAAAAATGCAATCTACATTTCATAGAGTTTATCAATAATTAAAAAAAAACCATGTTTAATTTAAATAACAATGTAAAATTAATTATATTTTATGCTCATGTAAAACCGGGGCACAGTGCTAAACGAGACATCCATACGCCATTGTCCTTTAAAACCACACTGGCAATAATTTTTAAAAGAATTTACATTTAACACTGTCGTTGTATTGCGTCGGGCGTGATACACTGAATTCTGAAAATTTGAACAATCGCACACTGTCCATTTATAATCTCGTAAAAAACGCCAGCTTAGTCGTCATGTTTAACTAAACGCAATGGTAGTGGGTACACATCTCGCTATGGAATCTAGTGTTAGGACACTACGTTTCTTATTCTCTCCAAGTTTTGAGACGTTACAAGTTGAGTGATGGATGCCGCGTTTTGTCTTTATAGGGGCGAGAACGTGAAAATAACTCCACCCCTTGAGCGAGAATCGAGTTGGAATGGAGTATATTGATACAAGATTCCCTCTGTATACTGCATATAGTAGGGACTACAGCGTGATGCAAAAAACATTATTTCCCACAGTATGGGCTAGCACTACCCCACACTATTGTTCTCGCCATTTCGGAAACGGCCATCAAGGCCATACAATTTGTTTTAATATTTCACACACCAATGTTCGTTTCATAAATAAAAGACTAACGATACGCGTAAAAATGTTTATTGAACGCTTCATTTGAAAAACTCTGTATTTATAGCTTTTTGGTACAAATGAAATTGTTCTCGAGATTTACGACGTAAATGCATTACTCTGGTTTTAATGTTTCTTTGCCCTGTCTCTATTTTTTCTCATGGACGTAATTTTTTTATTACACTACTGTGGATGTGGAGTCTTTGAGACCTCGGCTTGTAGCGTTTTCACATTTTCTTTAGGGCATGTGACAATTTATGTCTTAGTTTTGATAAGGAGCCTTAACTCAAACAAAATCAATATAAATCGAAAAACATTTTTTTTTATTTAATTTTAGGTATTGTAACAGGTTCAGGAACTTTAAGTTACATTTTGGCGTTTGATAGAGTTGTAAGAGTGAAATTATGGGAGATACTACCCCGGTACAATGTGAGCGGATCCTTGCTGCAGGCTGTAAAGTCTCTTTACAGAGATCACTCAGCCTGAGTGCGAGTAGGAGCTGGTATGTTGCCCTGATTTGACATCCAACCGGGTGTTAAACAAGGTTGCGCCATGTCAGCTTGGTTGTTCAATTTGTATTTGGATAGCTGTCTCCAAGGAGTGATACAAGTTTATATGGGAGTGAAAGTAGGTGACCTGAATGTGAATTGCCCGCTGTACGCAGATGATGCAGTGCTTATTGCATCATCAGAATGCGAGTTGCAGGCATTGGTCACCACTCTGAAAGAAGGGTGTGAATATAATGGTCTAAGCCTCAATGCGAATAAGACAAAGGTTCTG
>DWMY01002435.1:0-11836 GCA_018249775.1 Heliconius hecalesia formosus
AAGGATTCTGCGTCTAAAATATAACATTTTGTCATGTTTCACAAAGTTAAATCCAATTCAATACAAATTTTGTATTTTAAAGCCACAGTTTTTTTAGTCCAGTTATTTGAACCATTTTTGAAAAAAATTGATTATATCTAATTTTAGTATAGAATATATAGTATGAGTTTTAATATGTTTGTATGTAATGTAAGTAATTATCATTAATTAGAATAATTATATTACTTTTCCTTGGCTATAAATAGCAAAATTATTAGGAAATAATTCAATATTATGAAAAAAACTATTGCAAATTCCTACCTATTTATAGCCTCGTCTATAATGTGGGTATTCGTAAATTCGATTTTAGCGTCATTTTAGGGTTTTTTTATGTCGGTTTTTGGTTATTCTCTCTGGTTTTAAAGTGGTTTCTGATTTACTTCTTGCCGGGTTTCTTCGTCCGTCCTTGTTTGATAACTTGGATGAGTTTAATATCTTGGGCCTCGGAGTTCTCCAAAAATTCCTCTAGCATCTACGAGTATATAACGATGAAAAAATAATTTAGTTATATAAATAATATGAACAGTCGTGGTACAAGCGTGGGACCGTAAATGCGACTGGTTGTGGGTTCGATCCCCACTCAAGGAAATTAAATATTTATTAACATTTATATTTTCATTTCTTGGCTCTGGAAAATTGAACGATAATTGGAAACTCAATGTTTTAACACTAGGTTCCCTCTGCCTATCCTCTTAAAAATAGATCGTTCGATTAATTAGTAGAACGATCTATTAATTCAATAAAGAAGTAAATTACTTACATACAGAAAAAATAAAATAAAACCAACCATCCATATATAATAAATACTTACATTCATATTAAGTTCAGACGCGATAGCAGCGGCCGACGCAGGTCTTTCGGCCAGCGCTATTAAAGTAGGCAAGAGGGCGCGACTGCGTTGTTTCGAGACCAGCCAGTTGGCTGGTAAAGTGCAAAGTGTTTTTAGTACACTCCAACCGTCGCATATTGTTTCCTATGATAAAGAAGAGAAGAAACTATAAATAGTGTCTAGTAATGCCAAGGCGTTACTTGGATTCATCAATGTTGCAGGATGAGGAGCTCATAAAATTGCTTGGGATTTGTGACCCAAGTGTAACCTACTCTTTAAAGGGTCTTTTTGAAATGCGCATTACTGCTTATCTTCATTGTCCAAGCTGCTCCTTCCACTGACATCAAATTCAAAATGACTCTAATAATGTTGTCATTGCACTTCTATGAAAATTCTAGATAGGCTGAGCTTAAGGCTCAGCCTATCTAGAATTTTCATGAATTCAATTTTCTCTCGACTTGTTGCAAAATATGGAGATATTTAACGCTGTTATACCTATAATATATTATTGATTAGCTTGTAATAAATATTTCAAAAAGTAATAATAATGTTACTTTTATCTTGAATAATATTTTAATTTCTATTAAGTTTATCATAGTATATGTTAGATCAATGTGTTGTAATAAAAAAAAATTAAATCAGCTTCACGCTGTATCCCGCACACAGCAGGGTAGGCAGAGGGAACCTAGTGTTAGGACACTCCGTTCCCCACGACTGGCCTCATACTCACTCATGGCTGTTGTAATAATTTCTTATAAAATTGTAAACGCACTGCCTATTTTCAGAATCACTAATAATGTTTTCGCAAACCGAGTTCATATTTTTATTACACTTTTAGAAAAATATAAAAGTACTGTTACTACACATACAAAATAAAACATTGTTAATTCTTGACTGTAGATAAAATTCAATGCCTTCTCGCCTAATTACTAATAGGTGGATAACAAAACTGCCCAACTTAGGCTTCTACGTTGACACCCAAATTTCCCCGATAGGTCCACCCATTACAACACTTAAGCGTTAACGCACTCAACATAACAGAAGAATGTCATAAATATGTCCCATGTGTTACAAAATTCGTAATTAACTTGGTTGTTGTAGGGAATAAATTATTCATAGTAATGGTCAGTCGGCTAATGCAAGGTACAATAATGGTCCTAAAGTGCTTCCCTGAGTTACTCCGAGTAAAGAAAACACCTGTGTCCGTGGGAATTTTGTGTAGGAAATGTTTTTTTTACCTCTATTTACTTTTACAATTTCATAAGATGTAACGTTATTTTGCGTTGGGGTCGAAATAGATAACATCGTATTTTTTTGATAAAACCGACTATATCTACAGAAATAAGACAGTGTTTATACGTCTTTAATAAATTGCAATTTTTAAACATTTAAAAATGAAACTATTATAGTCAGATTAAATCGACTCATACAATCATCAATACTTATGTTTTATGCATATAAAATAATATGCAGATTCGATATTTTTTGAAAACTTAAATTGTTCGGATCGTCGAGAGACTCACGATTAAATCGATTAAAAGAGATTAATTTAAAATACTGAAACTCTAAAAAGCATAAAACATGTCACTTCTAGATTTAGAAAGAAAGACAATTTTGATATTTTATGGAACTTATGTTAGTTAGTAAAGGTAAAAAAAAGTCTAATATATATTAAACTGTTATATGCAGAGTATTGAATATAACAGATTTTTATACAATTTAATGAAAACAACTATGATGGAGACTAACCTATCCTGCGTTTAATGCCAAGCACTAACATATGTTAACAAAAACGAATTATTAACTAACTCCATCTAAATTATCTTAAATAAAAAAAGAACACAAAAAGGAATGGTAATTTGATTATAATTAACAATATTCATACAAGCTTGACCAGAAATTGGCTCTAACATAACGTCTTTTCCCTCTACAATTCTCATGCGGGCTACACTACACCTGTGTTACACGTGTTTTGTTTAATTTACATGTATAATGTTTAACGGTTGAATGATTTATTACTTTATTATGTTTTTTTATTAGAAAGTAGTAAATAGAGGTATTTTAAATAGACTCAAACGTGGTTTAATTATTTGTGCAGCTTGTGATCAACAAGATATTATCCTTTGTAACTATCTATTTGTTTTCCGTAAAGAATCTAAAAAAATTTATTTCCCTATTAAATGTTTTCGGGAGACATAGCGTGTTGCGTGATTGTTGGTTTAAAAAAGAACTTTATATAATCAGACCAAGGAATAAGTACCGTAAATATTAATATATTTTTACGGTACTTAACTGCCCAGGGGCATAAATGTGTGACAGTAAACGCGTTTTAAGTTCAATTTCCACTCAAGGAAATAAATTAGCTTCACGCTGTATCCCGCACACAATATTTTCATTTACTCGTTCTGATAACGAGGCAACGTGACGTGACGTTGAGGTCCGCCATTCCACACGCAATACCTTCAGAATTTGGCGGAAAGTAGGGAACTGAGTGTTTTAACACTAGATTCCCAGGGTATTTCTATCTATGCTGCTAAGTGCGGAGTACAACGTGAAGCAAAAATATCTTGATTTCAATCCACAATCATCTTGTATTTTTCCATCGAACTTGAACAGTGTAAAAGACGTTATTCGGGGTGAAGACTAAGTATTGTTTACTACACGATGGACAAATAATTTGGACTACGATCATCACAATTTCGGCCAGTTTTACTTAAACATTTCTTAAAATATAATACATTTTAACATATAAGTCGATTAAAAATAATTTTTTTACCTGAAGTTGAGGATTATTAACGACGACAAATCCCACTAAAACTATGAGGTCTAGAACCATTGTTTCAGAGAGGGTTTGATCTAAGCGTTGGCTCCTTAGCACTGAAACAAAATATAATAATAATAATATTATCAATTGATACCTACTTTTATATAATAAAATATTTCGTATCATCCAAATTAGGTTTCCTTGTTCAGCTTCAGCATACAGCTGAACATAAAAAGGTAGGCAGGTTTTTACCTGCCTACCCTTTTATGTTCAGCTGTCCCAAACCCAGTGTCAAGATACTACATTCTCCATTTCGCACAATTTACGAAACTTCCGAGACAAGGAAGATTGTCGAGTGACGGGACCTAATAACCGCTTCGTTTATCATGACAGAATAAAAGAATTCTATCTATATTTCAATAATCTATATTTCAACCTGTAACAAAGATGTAAAAGAAAAATTAAAATACTAATAAACTCACGTAACGCAGTAGTCCTAGGCGCCTCCTTCTCGTTGGGAGCGTGCTGCGACAGAAGTCTTGCTACCGCTGCCCGGAACTCCAATGGCCATCCACCTTCGCCAAATGCTTCCTATTGGAAAGGTTAATAGACTAAGAATTATACTTATAGTTGAATAGCAGTCGTGTTTACATTAAGTGGTAGTTTTTAGGTAGAATTTAGAAAATTCGATGTTAAGTAATAACGATTTACGTCTTAAACATAAACAAACTACAAGTGGCTATTATATTTTAAGTGTACCTACATATTTTATAACGGACTTCTAACACTATGTTTCCTTTAGCTATCTTGCTGATGGAACATAGTGTTAAGCGACTCCGTTTCTCATGCACCGCACAATTTAATTAATTTCATGTTTTCAGTGCTATAATTAAATAGTAATTATCCCCTTATTGGTATTGAATTTGCAAAACTTATCTTTTTTCAACCTAAGAAAGAACTGAATCGACTGTTAAAATAATAAATATTCAGATTAGTAAAACAAAATTAAATAAAAACGTTTGGTTTTCTTTGCCATTAGCTGACCGAGGATATATCGTGTGCAGGTGAGGGTGACGGTACAAATCTCTTACTGAGTAAATTTTCTTTCGAAGGTTGCGTAAGTGTGTTAGAGGCCCTAATGTTAATTACTTAACGAAGAATTAAAACAAATTGAAAGAAAAATTACAATAGTGTAATTGCTCATAATTTAAGTTATTATTACGGCTGGATGAAAGAGAAGAAGGCAAAGAGCCAAAGATCGAGTTCATTCATCTTGCTATTAGAGATGCCTATGTCCAGCAGTAGATGAGGATAATGATCATGATGATAATGAAATTATTATTCATTTTTTTATCTTACAACAATTACTACATTCTAGAATAAGAAGAATCAATAGTTTTGTTTTCTTGTGTAAAACCGAATTTATAACAAAACCTAACCTATTAAATATTAAGAAGAAAAGTCTAACAAAGTTAAGCTTAACTTATTGTAACTTTTGGTTTTTCATGGCTTTAGCTGATCACCTGAAAGGGATCCACCGCAGGCAGGCGAGCGTGACCGTATCTTGCCAACTGAATTTTCTTATATTGGTCACTTAGGTGTTCTGCACAGACTATGGGATTATTTGTTCGAGGATGTCAATAAGAATATTAAATTTAACACATCAGTATAATGGTGTCTGCGTATTGGAATGCAAATTCTAATAAGAAGTATATATAGCAGAGCATGACTTTATAAAATGGACTTATAAATTTATGCTATGAATAAAATAACCTCGGCATTGAGTATCGTCACTCAATAAATAACACAATAAAAAATATAGGTAATAAAGAATAAAATAAGTATAAGAAAAATCTTCCGAGTTCCTCGTAGGATTAACAAACCGAGGATACACCCCGACCGGCAAAGCGTAACGGAACAATTCTCCGAGAGTTACTTATGTTACGCCTGCAAGTTACGAGAGCAAGTCACGCGATATGTTTCAGTTTACCACAGATTTTTTTTCGTAAAATAACTTTTGCATATACGTAATGCAATTTTGAAATCAAATGTCACTTCTAAGTATACTAGAAAAAGAGCAGCTTAACGTTTTTCCTCGTACAGTCAGAAGACAAAGCCTAGTGTTAAGACACTCCATCTTTCCGCTGAATTTTCAAGTCATTGCGTCTTCTAGAGCGGGGACATAAAAATAAATTATAATAATTAATCCAAATAGGATTTAAGCCCACATTAAAATTATACGCTGTCCCACTACGACACGATAATGTCAAAGGATATTAGAAAATTCACAATAGTCGTTTTCCCGACCTTGTTGGACAAAACGCGGTGTTAGATTCCGATACCCAGCGCCTACCGGACAACTTTAAATTAATCGAAAATAGAAATACTTCCACGAAAAGACCCACCGAGAACAGTGAGTTCCTCACAACAATTATACTATTTCTTTCCAAACTAAAGTAGACAAAAACCAAAAGAAACATAATAAGGTAAAATCTTTGGGCTACTCATAGCATTAACAAACCGAGGATACCCCTAACCGACTGAGCGTGACGGCACAAATCTCTGAGAGGCTTTTCTGATGGCCGTCACTTATGAGAGCAGATCACGCAACAATGTTACATTTTGGGATTTCTTGGCAAAAATGTATTATAAATGAAATGTGTTAACCTAAAGTGAATTTTGATTTTGTCCATTTTAGAATGGTCAAAATGCAATATGCTGTATTTAAATACAACATATTTAATAATAAGTAAAAATATTTGAAGAATTATGTATTTAGTAACGTTTTGTAGCATTGCATACGATAGTTTTGGATTTAAAACTTACTTCAAAAAGTATTTCTTGTTAGAAGCGAGTTATTTTAATTAGAGTAATTTACTAGGGGGAGCAAATATGACTTACCTTGCTAAAATGAAAAAGATTCAAAGAGAAAGGAATTTGTTAAAATTTCATTTTTTTAGAAATTGAACCCGTGCATGTATTGGCAAATATGATAATAATTGTGTCAAACAATATAAGGAGGATATTAAATTTTTACATCTCACACCAACAGACTAAATACATATTAAGCAAAAACAAAAAAAAAGTAAACTCAAAAAACTAAAATTTTAAACAACCTAAAACATATCAAATATCATCTACATCAATCATCCGGCAATTCCCCACAAAACTGTGCATTACGACGCGGCGTGGCGTCGTCGGCGTGCATCTGCGACCGCTAATAAACTTATAATCGTGTTTATTATCTATTACAGCCCACCACGGACAACTAAACAAACAGGGCCCCCGGACTACGGTTACCAAGTTTTAGGAGCTTTTGAGGATAAGTAAAAAAACATATTTTCATGTTATTTTTTTTTTAAAATAAATATCATAAATTGTTAAATAATTATTAAAGTATCTATAAAAAATTATGATTTTAACCGGCTAATAATCACTACTGCAATATAAAGTATTAATAAGTATATTTTTGGGTTAAAAGATTTTTATTACAGATGAGGCTTAATGGACAACAGTACTAAACGTCGTGATAACCACACTGATAGGCGATAATATAATATATATTTACATTTACTCAAGTAAGAAACGAACACTATAATATTAACCATTTAAAGCTCTTTTCTTCTAATAATAAAATAATATCACAATTTTCTAGACCCTCACCAACAAAAAAAGTCCAAAAAAATTCCCAAATTTTGGTAACAACCCAAGGCCCCATGGGTCCGCAATTATTCATGCCATTATGGGCTCTATACAGACATCAAAGTTGGACCCAGCCTGCACCCAGGAGAGTACATTGTTTGATTTTTATTATTATTTTACCGTAGATGCTGTATTTACATTCTCCGTTTACTTTGAAGTTATGAGTGAAAGGCAAATTTATCCGGATTCAGATATTTGTATAAATAATAATGATATGTAAGGAAGAATGTTTGTTTTTTTGTTGGTAATTTGTTTGTGAATTTATTTTTTACAGGAATATTTTTTTTTAAATCTGTAAGTTTATAAAAAATCAACCCTTAACTGATACTTATTAATTAACTATGATATAACATCTGTATGTTTGGATTACTTGTGCTTTATTTTAATCATTTTATTTTTTTTATTTTTATTAAGCATTTTATTAAGTTATTAACGATCATTTGAATATACTTATTCTATAATTCATTTAGTTATTGGAGCCTGGTACATTGTCAATATAAACGCTGTATATAGGAATACGTGACATACGAATATATGTAAATAGAATAAGTAAAAAACATACATATAAAAGTTTGTTATACAAAAGGTCAAAAGCAGGTATTTAAAATGGTATATATTTTTTGTTTTGGTATAATATTTTGCGATCTTGTTACTTTTCAGGCACATATGCATGAAAGTAAATAAAAAATAAAACTTTATATAAAAAATATCCTCAATAAAGAAATAAAATATATATGCATATATATCAAGATAGAGACAATACTAGTCACAATATCAATTTCCAAAACTCAATTGATAATAAGGAATACGCATAGAATTTAAATTTGTATCAATTTTTTTTGGAATATTTATTATATTCCAATAAAAATTTATAACTTTTTTTTTATATTTTATATATTTTTTACTTATTTATTATTTCAACCCATAAATATTATTTGAAAATGTTTCCTTTGCATTTCTTCATCCTTTTAAATTTTTCTTTTATGAAAACATTCTGCATTTGACCTTTACATGATATATTTTTCTTTTTGATTCATTTCACTATCGGTAATATTATATTGGCTGTTAATGGTAAGGTTTTTAAAAAGGTTATTTTAGCATTTTCAATTAAAAAAAATATTTTGATATGGATATGTACTAAAATGCTCAGAGCGATCGGCCATTGACGTCATTTAAAGCACACGCAAAGTGGTAGCGTTTGTGGCTAAAACTTTTACAATATTATAAATATTAGATACTTTTAAAAATAATTTGTAAGTTTTGAAGTCTATTTATATTCTTTTTCTACGTTATGAAGAGGTAAATGTTTAATTTAAGAAATCAATAAACCATTTTTCAGTCGGAACATATTATACAGTACGACTAAATTTACATGACATTCCAGAAAACGAGACTTTACTTTTGTTTCGGGTCACCGCAACAAACCAGCCAAAAATTGGTCAATCCCGTTCAAAACGGAACGTCAGGTCACGTTACCTACACCCAAATTCACATAGCTGCATCACACAAATAGTACTCTACTTATTAATATTATAAACCTACATAAAAGGGGTAACATAATCATTTTTCAATTTACTCGAAATCCATCAAATATTATCGAAGCTATTCCCACAATCTTCTATAATTTGCAACGGTGATTCAGTACATGGGTATATCACGTGCCGGCATTGTGTCGGTTACGCATGACTAACTACGGTGGATGGCGATACTAATAATGCTTATAGTTTGTTTTAGGATGATGCGTTACGGTGAAAGTAGGGTTAATTTTAACATTGTAATAAAATTAATATATGATATACAATTTAAATAGACCAATAGTCTGAACAACTGCTAAATATATAAACTTCATATAAATAAGTAAAGAAAATGGCGATTTCATTAAATTATATTTAGTAAAATCGAGTTCTTACCGGTGTAACCGGAATATGTTATTAGTATAAAACTAAAAAATAAATCGAAAAATAATGCAATAAATAAAAAAAATATATGTGTATAACTCTTATATCAATTCTTGCTAGAAGGACATTCTCTAGCTTAACATACATACTTTCAAATACACGTTGAGAACCACCACTCGAAACGAAATGAAAATTGGGTGGTGTGTGGGGAACAGAATGTCTTAACACTAGATTCCCTCTGCCTACGTTGCTATGAAGCTGCTGTTAAATACATTATATTATTCTTATAAAGTACATACATACATACATACATACATACATACACAAGAAATTGCATTATCAAAATTTCAACGTTTGTTTTCACATTTCTAATGTAATTCAATACTGCGGAGCATTGTAGGAGGGTGGAGTATTGTGACAGATGTCACGTCAGTACTACGGTCACCGTGACACGGGGACACGCGTAATCGATATGCTAGCGATATTGACAGATAGATTGTACTTATGATGTATATATAAGTTTATGAGATTATTGTGATAAAACTTTTTCAGAAACATGTTAAGAAAATGCTAGAAGAGAGAAAAAAAAGTTTGGTTCAAGATTGTTGTATTGAAAAGGTCGATTTCATTAAAATCGTATATGTTTTTATTATGACGCTATAGTGTTCTAATAAATTTTACCATTTTAAATTTACAATTGAGCTATTACCGACTTATTTAGAAATTATCACATCTTAGGTTCTACAACGTAACACATTATGTGTGTAACCGAATGAAACGCAGAGAAAAAAGTAATATAGGTCCACTAAGATCGCAGAAGCTGTCAGAATATGCAGAAAATAAAAAAGGTAAAATTATATTAAACATGCCCACATACATACCATACATACAAAATCAATACAAAAAAATGAACAACCATACAAAACTAACGCAAGGATCGACTGTATTCAGTTACCGGATCCATCCCGGCCACTTTTGCAAACAGTATCGTCGTAATATATTTGCGATGGGCTCTGCAAACACACGAGTATGTACACTGTACTGTACAGTGTATAGAGTAGGTACGTAGGATTGAGAAAATAGAGTTTTCAGATATATATTATATCGATTTTTTTCCTTATTATTTTTATTTGGCAATATTGTTATTTATTCTAAGTATTTACTCTAAAACTAAGACTAAGTGAAGCCTGAACGTATTAATTAACGTAACTTAGCTTCACGCTGTATCCCTAGCGGAGTAGTCAAAGAGAACAGAGCGCCAAACGCTATGGTCCCTGCATACTTCATACATGGCCGCCGGAGGGACCTCATGCTTTTTACGTGACTTTCCTCCAGTATCTTTGATACTGTGTTTTCGAAGGTCAACCGAGGTCTCCCTCTACCTCTCTTACCGCTCACTTTTCCATCATAAATCTTTTTTGAGATTCTTTCATCACTCATTTGTTCGACGTGCCCAAACTAGCTGAGCGCGTTCTTCTTCATTCTCACCATTACATCTTGGCTAGTACCTACCATTCTGCTTCCTCATTGCGGATTCGATCCGCGGCTGAATGCAGAGGCATATCCTACGAAGAGATCGCACCTCCACAGCATTAATCTTTCTTTCATTCTTCTCCTGTAATACTCACATTTCGCTGCTGTATAACAGCATCGGTGTCAACACTGCAATGTGTACGGCCACACGAACAGCTGTGATGACGTTTCGACGTCTCATCAATGCAGCTAAGGCACAGGCGCCGTAACCTTACCGGCAGCAATTCGCCTTTCCGCATTCATCTCGCATCTTCCAACTTTACTGAACATACTTTCCAAATATATGTATTAATTACGTCGACAACTTCATTTAAGTTAAAAAAAATCGCACAAGTGTGGCATATGTGCCCTTTAGCTAATCTTGGAAAACTGCGTACACGACGTGGTGGGTGCATTGCTTTGCTTTTGCGTGGTGGTTCGGATGGCAGTTCCGTTAAAAAGAGGCAGCAACAAAATCAAACGTTGTTATTTTCAATATAAAGGTAACCTTCGTAATAGTTTTCTTGCTTAATACAATAATAAAACGCAAAAGTCGCCATATACGAATATGCTTTTCACATCGTATTAAACACAATGCAAATATATCTAAAATAAGTGGATTAAGTAAATAAATGAAACCCAGTTTGACACTTCCTCAAAACGATATCCACAAAAAAATATTCTATCGATAGTATAATTCCCATCGAGTCATCCCACATCCCTATAGAATGGCACGGTACGGTGAACAGATGATAAATTGGCTTCTTGCCTGCAGAGTAGCGGCTCCAAATTGATTGGGCCTCCGTAACTTTGCTACACCATTCCTACTCGACGTTTGTTTAGCGCTGATTCTTCTATTACAAACGCAACCACTGGAACTTTGACGAGTCAATATTAAAAATGTAAGCTATATCAGGATTTTAATAAAAAACTTCAAACTAACTAGTAATCATATATATTTTTGAAGAAATTTCACGTTTTATGTAGACAAAAGTAATATCATCCAGATTCTTAACATTACTTTCATTTTAAAGACATTACATGCTGAACAGCGAAACTAACCTTTCGCTGGATTTTGCACGACAAAAATAA
>DWMY01002436.1:0-11835 GCA_018249775.1 Heliconius hecalesia formosus
TAGTAAAGTAACACTACATTAAATGGAATTTTATAAATAATTATTTACCTGCATTCATAGCCGGATTCATCATTGCAGGATTCATCATCCCTGGCTGCGCATATTTATATAATTCACCCATTTTCTGTAAAAGCTGTAAAGAAAATCAACCATTTTATATATATATAATTAAAAAATATTATAATTTTCGATTTATACAAAAAAAAAATAACGACATGCGCTAAAAAAAATTTTGGACATGGCGTAAATAAACGTAAAATATAATTTCTAAATAGTATCTTTATAAACTTACGCCGTAGTCGTATCCACCGAACATCTGAACAGACAAATGTTTCATTATTTTATATGAAACTTAATTTTTTTGTTTATATTTATTAAATTTTGTATTTGTATATGATAATAAATATTAATATTGTATATTATTTAAAAGAAAATTATTTTGAGTTTTCTTTAAGATGTTATTTGATTTATTAATTTATAATAATGTAAATTTTATAACAACCAAAAAAAAATATAAAAATTAATGCATGTTATAAAAAATCAACTAAAAAAATAAAAAAAAACAAAAATATAAACTTGTTTAGGCCGGGCATCACTTGGTCTTAGTTATAAGTAAAAATTTAAATTTTAAAAATGTTTTTAAAATAAATAAAAAATGGTGAATAAGGGTATGAAATGTACCGAATGTCTCTGCAAGCATTCATATCAATAATTTTCAATTATAAAAAACTAAAACACCACAATATGACAAGTAAATAAAGTAAAATATTGCGTGCCATTATGGAGTAAAATGAAACTAACTTTATAGGTAACCTATTTCAACCTAACCTGTATTTCCAAAACTATAAATAATAATAAATTAAGTTTATTTATTACTAGCGGTCCCCACGCGGTTTTGCCCGCTTGTACTTAACGAATACTTATTTAATACGATATAAGTATGTGTAAGGAAAATTTATCAATATTTTAATTTTGTGATTTAATGATTAATAGAATCATATGTAAACTATTTTGAAATTAATAAATAGCAATTAAAATGTTTTAGAAATTAATTTTATTTTGAATGAGCTTCACACTGTTCTGCACACAGCAGAGTAGGCAGAAGGAATCTAGTGTTAGACACTCCAAACCAAACTTTTCTACCAAATTCTAGAGGCATTGCCTATTGAGTGGCGGAACTCAACGCCATGCTTTGCTTTGTCACCAGAGCGAAGATCGAACCCATCATCATTCACACAATTTTATGCATATGTATAGATATTTAACACATTTCGCACATTAATTTGATCTCTAACATAATTATAAAGTTTAAAACTCACCGCCGGATTAGATCTATACAGAGCTTCTCGTATCTGAGCGTCGCTCGCGTTCGGCATCTCCTTATGTAGTAATGCAGCAAAGGTCGCGTACGCTAGTTGTTGCTGCTGCTGCAGTAGACCTGGCACTGGGCAAAACGATTCGGAGATAAATTATTTAATAATACGGGTTTTGGGTTCAACAAAAAGAATTAAATATAATATATATTTTACACTCAATGCATGTAATGCCTTCAGATATCGGCGCAAAGTGGGTAGCGGAGGGTCTTATCACTATGCTCTCTATGTCTATACAGCATGAAGCTGATAAAAAAAAAGATTGGCTGGACATGACATGAGAGAATGAACAAAATCAGAGCACCCAAAGGTTTACTGTATGTTAAGCATAGACGAAGAAACCGAGGCAGTTCAAAACTCAGATGAATTGACAGAGTTGAACAAAATTTTAAATTATATACTGCTTTTTGACAACTGGCCTGCACCTTTTGTATAGATAGTAGCGTCACATATTTAATTCTTAATAATTTATATGTGTATTTAATTTATTAAACGTGAAATATATAGCTAGCAGTTTAAGACTGTTGAAAAATGGAAGAATGCATGTGGCAATCAGTAAACAAAGAAAATAAAAACGTGAACACAACGCTGTTCTTAATGATATAACGGAACGATTGATTATTAACTCAAACGATACATTAGATAAGAGTTAAAATTACGTTCTATTTGGGGGAATGAATTAGCTTTATAAGCGTGAAGCTTGAAAATAAAATAAAAACATTCAATTTTAAACATACTCATCCCATTATGCATATAGGCGGAGAAGGGCGCAGGTGGTGGGCGAGTTTTCTCGTTCTCAAAGTCCTCCCACGCCGCCTTGCGCTCCTCCTCCGTTAGAGTCTCTTCCTCTTTATTCTCAAGAAGTGAATCATGCTCATGGTATTTGTAGATCTGTTGTGTTAGAAAAAAATCGTAAGTATTGGTTAGAATGTTGACCTAATTTTTTTTCTATGCAAAATATAGGGACAAATTATGAATCAAAAAAAAAAACTATTTACAATAAAAAAATCTAACAAAAACAATTTTTTGTAACTAGTGGTATAGCATCAGATTAATAAAAAGCTATGATTATAAATTCGATTGTCGCAGGTTCAACCCTTACTCATGGGAATTATTTATAATAACAATTGGTCCGCTGGAGTCACCTGCGCCTCGTGCTCGCGCAGCATCTCTGCGAAGAGGCGGTCGCGGGGCAGCGGCGGCAGCGCGCGCGGCGCGGGCGGGCGCGGCTCGAACTTGTACAGCTCGGCCAGGTCGTTCTCGGCGTAGTGGCGGTCGATCTGCTGCTCGTCGATCACGCGCTTGGAGATCGCCTGCTTCGTCACCTGGCGCTCGTAGATTTTTTCCTCCATTGTACCCTGTCGATCACAATGGTATACGATGATTTCAAAATATGATCGTTTCAATTTGCAACTAGCGTTGACATTCTATTTTTAAAAGAATAGTAAAGTTTATTAAAATATATCAAATCAAATCAACTTCACGCTGGTCCCCGCACCCAGCATAGAGGGAACCTAGTGTTAAGACATTTCGCTCCTCGACACAACAGCGAAGAAATGGAAAATCAAATCTAATAAAATAACAATAACTCTACAAATTTCACTTCACTTGTACAGTCTTCAAAAAAAACTGTACAAGTGTAGACAGCACTATCTTACATGTCATCAACACTAAAAATCAAATTACTTCCAACTTACCATAGCCAAAAACCTATAAATATAACATGGTTTCTTCTGTCCAAAGCGATACACTCTAAATATACTCTGAACATCGTGTGAAGGGTTCCAGGATACGTCGAATATGACCACTCTGTTGGCCGCTACCAAGTTGATGCCGAGACCTCCAGCACGCGTTGATATTAGGAACAATCTGGAATATAGTTCTAAAGCTGAAGCGTTTATTTTGTAACCAAAATTCACTAATCTCAGAAACTACCACTTCAAATAAAAAAATGTATTGCGGAAATCTATAGGCTATATATTACATTATAATAATCATATTGTTGTAGCCATCTACCTCAGGCAAGTAAAGGATAGACAACTCTCTCTCTCTCTCTCTCTCTCTTTAATTTGCCCCAGACGAAGCCAAAGAGTTTATTTTATTTTTATATTTAGCATTTTTTATGTATATCAGAATAAGTTGAATAATACATTTATAATATTATAGTGAAACCTAACTGCATTTCCATAAAAGAAATAGTTATCAATACACAAGTTCTTTTAAAATAAAAAAAGTTTGACAATATAAGAAATATTAATGATTGAAAAAAAATTTAAAAATTATTTCACCTTGCTCGAGGGTTATCTTCTCTATTAAAGTTTTTGCACCAAATAGAACGGTTTTCACATGACGTCGACCCATCCAGTCTAAAATAATCCACACCCGGCGACCAGGAACCTAATGTAGGAAAATAATTATTTAAAAAAAAAACAGTTTCAGGCTGTATTCTGCACACTGTTAAAACACTAAGTTTCCCACTTTCCGCCGCGTTCTGAAAGCATTGAGTATTGTATAGTGGCAGAAGAAATGGAAATATAAATTTAAATAAATATATCATTTACGCGAGTGGGGATTAAACCTACAATCAGTCGATTTTGCAGTCACAGTTTGTGCCCCTGTGCCACCACTGGTCTAAATATTGGATTATTTGAAAAAAGGGAAATTTTGAGAGCGTCGTGGTGCAATAGGACAATCTGACAGTAAATGCGACGCCTATGGGTTCAAGTACCACTCGGGCGAATAAATATATTTAATATTTTCATCCACTCTGGTAGGCAAAGTGCGGCGATGAGTTTTGATACTCAACACGCAATGTCTCGAAAATTAGACAGGCAGTGTAGAGCAGAATGACTTAACACTAGGTTCCTTCTGCCCACCCTACGACACATAGCACAGAAAAAGTGTGAAATAAAAAAAAATGTACTTGACATTATGTAGCACATAAATAGTACAAAAATAATAAAACAAAAAAAACAGACTCACCAACGTGTCCATTCAACTTCTCATCGACGCGAGCCTCTTGCGTCGCTTCATCCACTTTGCCAAGGAAATGCTCTATTAGATCTAAGGAGTACAGCGACTGTGAGAACACCAATCTGAAAATATTTTAGTGTTTGAATAAACGTTCATATATTTTATAAACGTTCATATATCTTATGCTGTAGCAGGCAGAGGAAACCTAGTGTTAAGACACTCCGTTGCCCATTTTCCGGCGAATCCTGGAGGCATTGCGTGAGTGCCGAAACTCAACTCCGAGCTTCATCTCAACACCAGAGCAAAGAAATGAAAATATAAATTTAAATAAATATTTAATTTCGTCGAGTGGACGTCGAACCCATAATCAGTCGCGTTTGCAGTCACACACTTGTGCTCCTGCACGACGACTGGCCTAAAATTAATCTACAAATAGCAGGTATATGATAATAGTTACTTTCTTCCTTTAAATCCTTAAACAATAAGTAAACTCATAGATCTACATATTTTCATTTTTTTTATTATTATTAAAAATAGATAATAAATAATCATAACAGATATTTTATATGTATGTCATACAAACTAGAATACTCACAGTTTATCCCCAATAGTTTCGCACTGTCTCAATATATCAAATAACAGTACTAATTTATGTGAATGTCTCAAGTCGTCCAGTTCATCCTCTGTAACAAGTGACATCCACCATTCTGTTGGGTTATCTGATTTCACTTGAACTTCGTCTTCAAGTATGACGTCATCGTCGTCTGCTTCAACTGGTATTAAATTAAAAATTAATAAAATCAAAGTAAAGTAATTTTATTAACAAACAAAACAATATATATGTTGCGGTATGTTAAACTACGATACAATCTCTTATTAAGAAAACCTATAAAAATTTAAAGGTAGCGGGATTTGAACCTGCGCATCTTTGGAAACCGTCCAAACAGTCTGTCCGAAATTCTTATAGCGTTGTTGTGTGTTACAACTTACACTTTCTTGACAAATGATAATTCTAAGTAATTATCTTTGGGTAGCAGAAATTGGTGAAAATCTCCCTAGAGATCCTAACAACATAAATAGGTTGTAACAAGTGTATAAGAATTTCGACATAGCTTGATGAGAACGTATGGCTTAGTTGGTCAGAGCGCTTGGACGGTTTCCAAAAAGGCGCGGATTGAAATCCTGCTACGTTAAAATTTTTATACGTTTTCTTAATAAGTATTTTTCTCCTAAGTGTAGAATAACACTTTAAAAATGTTTAAAAATACTATACACTTACTAGTAGTATAGTAGTACTATACAAATATTTAATATCTCAACTCAATAACTTTCATGATATAACAATTCCATTTTAAAGACTATGGATATTATCTTTAAATTTTAATTTTACGGGGAACATTGATACCTAAAGCTACAACTAATCCAATAAAATATTCATCTTGTAGCAACATTGCCGCATGTAATTGTTTATATTGACATAACTTTTTATTAATGAATAAATTGAAATAAAATAAACACTAAATAAAACTGCAACAGTGCATTTAAATCGGATAATATGTTTCTGAGATTACCTTGAACATACGAATAGACAAACAGACGAAAATTTTAGCAAATAATTGTTTTGGGTTCTGTTTATAATAATAAATGCCACCAATAACAGACTTTCTCATATATCTTCCAGGTACAAATTTATACTTTTTTTTAATTATTTGTATATTTAGTATATACAGTGGCGCAAGTGTTACGTTAAAGACCGTGCAAAGTGGAGTAGGTTGAGTAGGAAAGCAGACCCTGGGATTAACGCCAGGAAGAAGAAGTGGAGTAAGTGATTATTCATCGTGTAGTACCGGTCCGGTATTGGTCCGGCATAAAGAAAGGTTAGAAGAGAGCAAATAGCATTAAGACACTTCATCCTCAATTTTTACCCGAATTTGAATTTGGGTCATTGCGTGTTCAGCCCTAATTCAACTTCGCATTTTATCTCCTATCTCCATTGAAAACACTTCATACCCCAATTTGGAATTGAACCAAAGAATAAAACCTTATGTAAAATACTTATTTACTTGGATTAGCTCTGGTCCCTCTTCTGGTCGTAATTTTAGTATCTTTTGCTTTACTCTTTTTAGTCGATTTCTTTTTCTTGCTTTTCTTTCGACTGTCGTCGCTCATGTCCGACAAACTATCCGATGATTCCTCTGTTGAGGATTCCTGTGAAAAAATATTAAAAAATAAATAAATTTATTAACAAAACAGCATTTATATTTTTTTTTACATCTGATGGTACCGAAACTAGGTATATCTGTTTTGTGAGTTCCAATTTACAGTTTAACAATTAACATCTAATCTTGACATTCGTTTTAATTACACAAAATAACAAAAAAGTATTGTATGCAAAGACTGTAGCGTTTGGCGCTCCCTAACTATCCCGCTAGGTATACATCGTGAAGCTATGGTACAAAAAATGACAAACCAAGGAAAATTTAAAGATTAGGCGTTCTTGCCGGAGGTTAATTAGTTTTACCTGTTACTGAGATTAGCGTGCACAAGACAAACAGACAAACTATCAAATAGACACACAAACCAAAGTTAAAGTATTATTTATATTATTAGGTCAATTTCAGTAGTGTCAGTACCATAGGAAACTACCACCGGTTCGGAAAGCAGTTCTGCTGAGAAGTGCTGTCAGCTTATAAAAGATTTATTTTGTTACATAGATACATGCCTTAAGTAATAGTTTTTCATATATCTTCCATGTAAAAACAGCAATTTATATTAGAAATTCTAGAAATATTTTTTTATATTTATTGCTTTCAAAATTACTAAATTGAAATTTATAGTATTTATATTTACAAAACTTTAACTTTCATATATAGTATTTATGAAAGTTAAAGTTTTGTAAACAAAATTTACTTACATCAGGTGTAGAGTCATCATCAATGAAATCAGCTATCGAACCTTCTGAATCTTCTTCTTCTCTCTCGCGCTAAAAAAGCAAACAATAAACATAGGTATTTATATAGAGCATTCCGCCGTACTATACATACAAAATGTTGCAGTAACAAGCGAATTATTAGGTAATCCAATAAATCTTTTTTTGTTACAAAATCTTATTTAACTTGTTACTGATAATGATTTTAACGATTTTTACATATTTTTAAATGAGACTATTTTGACAATATTCATGGTCAACCTATTGTAAAACGCCGAATTTTCTAAAATATATGGGACCCATTCAATTACAATATAACAACATAAAACTTACTTTCTTCTGTTGCATAATTTCATATCTTTCAGAATTGTATTTCAATACAAGTGGATGTGTCCATATTCGCTGCAATGACTGGAAATCCGGGAATAGGAAACCTGACGACTTTCCTGGTAAGGGCCTAAAAACATATGTATAATATTAATATGATATACACAATATCAGTTCCATTATCACATAAAAAATAGACAACATTTGCATTTCATACATTTTTATTATTTGTTCTAAGAATTTGTACATTTACAATGTCAAGTTATACAAAAAATACAGAAGTATATAAATATTAAATAATTATTGGTTCAAAATTTACCTTCTAGAATAGTTGTCTAAATAATGTTCGTAAAGTTTAATCTGCACTTCACTGAGAGTTATGAAGAGTACATATTCATGTTTCGGAGGTAAAAAGGGCGCCAGCACTCCATAGTCCCTCCTCTGTAAATTATGTATAATTTCTTTAATTATAGGATTCAATTCAGTGTTTTCCCATAGATTTCGATATTACAATTTATTAGATAAATATATTTTTTTCTTATAAAACAACAAAGTGTCGCAGCCGCACGGCATCTGACTATAAATATAATCGAGGTGAGTTTGACGTTCCCATTCGCTGGGAATGCACTATTTTCATTTCCTCGCTCTGGTAACAAGAAAAAACGCGGCGTTGATTTCCGGCCTACCTTGTAAATGTGGAAGAAAAAAACCAAAAAAGTATACGAACCTGCACTGCCCCATCAAGCATTTTATGCAAGACATGGGAGCGCCGTTTCATAATTCTAATATCGTGTTCCGTTGAATCAGTGTACTGTCCGTTGGTTATGGGGTTCACGAAACGGTTCAGATACTCGTTGTATTTACCAAGGAGGTTCGGCTTCACGAATTGTACCATGCAGTAATCTGATGGCAAACATAAAATTAGTAGTAAGGTTTTATTGTTTCATATTTATATAATTAGAATTTAGGTGAACAATAAAGAACAAAATGACTTAAGACTAATATTTTTTAGAAAACTTAAAAAAAAATTAACGAAGCCGAATTTAGACCTACGCCTTTTGGAAACCGTGCAACCGTACTGTCCATTAAGCCATATGTTCTCATTAAAATTCTTATACGCTACATCAAAATTCTTATACACTTGTTTATATTGTCAGCAAAAGTAAATTAGATAATAATGTATGGTAGCTTAGTGGTCAGAGTGATTGGACGGTTTGAAATCCAGCTATGTTAAAATTTTCATATGTTTTCTAAAGAGTATTTTTCTTTCCAAACATGGAATAACATTATAAAATATTAAATTTTATATTTTAACCATTTAATTACAATTTAACCCAACTTAAAACTTCAGTTTATTATCAATTAAAATAGACAATATATTAAATCAATATTAATAAAGATTATATCAATATAAAAAGAATATTAACTTACATTCTTTGAGATTATTCTGCAACGGTGTGCCGGTAAGTACGATGCGACGCAATGTCTTCACGCGGTTCATTGCCTGCGAGAGGCTCGTCTTTTCATTCTTTAGTAAATGTCCTTCATCACAGACTACTAAATCTGGACCTGTTAAAATCATTGTAGAAATATTATAAAATACTCTAAAAATACACAACTTATTACAAGATATATATTTTTTTTTGTTTATATAAAAATTTTACTTATAGAAGTTTATCTAAACTTACTAATTATTATCTTTCTTCTTATCAAATATGAAATACAAAATAGGTGTAAGTTAAAGCTGAATTTAAATAACGATACATAGTTTTGCTTAAATTAAATAACTCTTTGGCTATCCATAGACTCTTGCAGTCTATATATATAATGAACAAAAAATATACAATGAAATTATTCTTATGTCACTTAACAACAACGTAACGTAGCTTTGGACAACGTACAATGCAGTGTTTTTACAATAGGTTATATCTGCTGACCTTATCATATAGGGTATATAGCGTGAAGTGAAAAATTCAAACCCACCAGGATCAACGAGGCTCTCCTGGAAGCTCTTCAGCATTTTCTTCTTGAACTTCTTTGAGTTGTCAGCTGAGAGGTTCCGGAACATCTCGTAACCGAGGACACACACACCGCCGCCACTGAACCATTGCTGGAGTTGCCAGGCGCGTTCTGAGTTTTGTTTATGCCTGTAATGAAATGTATTTTTTTTTAATGATGTCGTCGTAGCGGAGTGGCACGGCACATAATTGTAAACACGATGGATGTGGGTTAAATTTCCACACAGGAGATCGTATTATTTTCGTATCCTCGCACTTGTAAACGCGACAAAATGCGTCATTCCGTCACTGAATACGTAACCTATCGAAAATTTCACTTATCGGATTTTAATGAGAATGTCGCAAATAAAGTTTTCCATTTTACTTTAAAAATATATTTTAGTCTGAATATTTTAAGGAAAAGAACTTAAACATTTGAAAATATTTTTCAAGGTATATAGTAAAAAATAGTAAATATTTCCACATTAACATAGCAGTGACCGACCTAGAGAGCTCGTACACATCGACGTCGTAGTCGGCGTGGGAGTGCTTGAGCCAGATGCCGAACTCGTTGACCCAGTTGAGCACGGTGGACAGCGGGCACACCACCAGCACGCGCCGCACGCCCGTCAGCGCGCCGTGCGTCAGCAGCGTGTGCGTCAGCGACACCACCTGCGGACACCGTGTCGTTGAAATAAACGAATTGTAAGATCACATAACTAAAACAAATAAATATAATATATTATAGAAGAAAAATAAATATATCAATTGTTAAAGAATTTCACCTGTAACGTCTTCCCGAGACCCATACAATGCGCCAATATACATCCTGAGCCTTTATCCTTCTTGATTCGCTTCACGCTCTCGAAACAGGCATCCCACATGAATTTAATACCATTGGCCTGAAATTTGTTTTTTTTTATTATTTCATATTCAATGAAGAAAGAAAGCGTGAGGACCTATTGACACTGCGCGTGTCGAGTGGGGGAACTCAACACCCCACTTTGTCTTGCTAATGCGGGAATAAGAATATAATTAATTCCTCGTTATTGTAATCGAACCAATAACATTTACAGTCAAATGCTATACCACTGTGCTATACGACGGTCTCACGCTACGCGCAAGTCGTAAAAAAGTGAACAAAATAAATTAATAAAAACAATTTTTTACCTTCACAATATTAGTGAGATATTAAGATAGTTTAGTTTTTTTAATTTCTAAATTTTTAAATTGCACTACATAAAAGACTTATTTTTGTTTCACTACAAAAATAAATACCTGATGAGGTTTCAACTTCTTCACCAATCCCTTATCGACTTCTATCAACGGTTCCTTTGTCTCAGGATCAAAGTCCAGCACCACTTTGTCGAGAACCACTTCGTCGGGTTTGCCAGATTCGTCGAATTGTAGGTTGTTGTACTGTAAGTATTAAATTTTATATAAAATTTTAGTGTTTGATTGGTTTATTCAAATCAATAAAGTCAAAAGGTGTATTTTTTGGAAAAACTAATTTAGTATTATGTCCTCATAATATGCAATATCATTGAAATTGAAAACTTTAAATGCTTTTAAAGTTTTTTATTTTAGTAATATTGCACATTAGCAAAATAGAATTTTTATAGAAGATATTTTAATTAGAAGGGATATGTTCTTTAAGTACTAAAAAAAATATAAGAAAAACAACGAAATTTGATAATTTGTATATTTTAATAAAATAATACTATTTATAAATTAAAATATTATAGAAAAGTTAATGTAAAAATCTTACCAGTTTCTGTCGTTCAGCAATACGAGCAATTCTCTCTTTTTCTTCACGTGCCGCTTTTTTGGTTGCCTCTTCTAATTGATTTTTGCCCATAACCTTGTAGAGAAAATTTTTTCATAATAAAAAAAGTGCATTTTACTATAATTTAATAGTTTACTACAATTAAGGATTTTCATTTTTATATACATATTTATATCACACAATCTTCAAATGTTGATAGTCACATTCAAATCAAATCTAAAAACATCTTTTTTTACAAGTAAAAAAAATACCTTCCGTATATTCTTCCTGCCGTGTTTATTTCTACCCTCCGTTTCAGATTCGGAGCCGGACGCCTCTTCGCTGTCGTCTATATGTTTTATTCGACGCCGTTTCTTTTTACTGTTAATATAAAAAAGTCGCACATTATTAGTTAGATTTCAATCATAAACTATTAGGACATTAAAACCTAATTATTCTTGAGTGTAAACG
>DWMY01002437.1:0-11831 GCA_018249775.1 Heliconius hecalesia formosus
TCACCTACTAACAATACTTCACACTAGTTTCCTTCCAATAGGGGCCATCACTTACAAGCGAGTGCCCCCGATTGACACAATTCCACTGCTTTTATAGTTATTTTCCACCTAAATCTACCCTCTTTTACACGAGTATGCTAACACTATATATTTTTTCATATCCGTTGCCCATACTAGGTGAGAGGCTATTTTATTTAAACAAACTGTACAACTTTTAAATTAATTATCATCAATAAATAAATAATTTGCAAAAAAATAACAGTAACGTTTTAGTAATGTTTTCATTTTAATAAGTTAATATTTGTGTGTAAAGTTTATAATGTGTTATTCACAAAGGTTTCCATAATGAAATTCCGTAATAAAAATTTAAACTAATTTGGAAGCCGCTAACATTTTGCCCAAATTTGTGACATGGCGGGTTAAAAAGCTGAATTCAATGCCGCGTTATGATTAATTAAATTAAAACAGATCTAGACCACAAAACTCGTAAAATTACGTCACAAATTTACTAAGATATTTATTACTACTAGTGCACTTCTCATCTGTTGTAATTTTCTTAAGATTTTTCGTCTTTATTAAACTTTGAGCTGCCCTCTATAATTACATTAAATTGAAAATTTTGGTAACCAAAAAATCGGCATGCAAATGTTCATCCATTTTCCATTAGCAGGATTATGCATATATGAACACAAGGATCACGGCTATTTTAATTTTATTTTTGATGGATATTCAAAATTTTCAGGTGTTGTTATTGTGACCTTTGACAAGCCCAATATTGTTTTCGGCCTAAATGTTATGTAATTTAATTTTTTTTATATTTTTTTAATATGATGTAATAGGATGTAATGGTAATTGTATTGAAACGCAGGTGGTGGAGGGGAAGCTGGTGCAGGAGCGGGATCCGGCGGTAATGGGACAGGAACAGCAGATCATTTAAATTATACTTGTTTAAATGGATTTTGCATAGACAGTAGTGGAGGTGTTGTTGGCGCAGCAGCAGGATCTGGCGGTAATGAAACAGGCTCTGGAAATAACCAAGGAGCTGGTACGGGAGCAGGTTCTGGAACCATCGGAAGAGATGTGGGTGCTGGTGCAGGTCCTGTAGTTACCGATGGTGCAGTATCAGGATCAAAACCTGGTTCAGATACAAGTTTTAGTGTTTGAAGTAAAATTGTAGTCCCAGACAGAGCTGCTGGCTGTAGTACAGCCTAAAGCTATTTAAAGTGCTACAAACATTTAGATTAATTTATTTACAATGTAAATAAAAGCATACATATAATTTTCTTTTTATTCTATCATGTTTGATTATAAAAGTAGAGGTAATTTACACACTTGTTAGCTTAGTAGATTCAGATCGTTGCATAAAAGAAGTTGTGTGTGTTACTACGCTACACAGCCGTACTCATTACTACCCCATAGCAGTATTCCATAAGATAGATTGTTATGTATATTGTATTAAAATAGCTAAACTAAATTAGTCAGGCAGTATCAACTTTCGTCACTATTCACTGCGAACACAGTCGAACTGAGGTAAATTGCAAGTATGTTAAAAATTCAGTTGTAAGCTTGTGTAAGATCTGACTTGGCTAGTTTGCATAGGAATTTATAGTAGGTTTGTATGCCTACCTAGAATGAATATAACATTTGTTTTATTTTATTTTTAGGTGCTCTTGTAATACACTCAATTATATCGATGATTTCGTAAATTCATTTGAAAACTAGCCAAGTGAGATCTTACACATAAATATAGTCTCATAAGTTGTAAGAAGATAGGACATTTATGGTGTTATAAAATATGTTATATTGTTAAAAATAAATTTTAGGATTGATGATTGAACTTGGCACACATTTACATCTCACTTCTTTTGTCGCTGAAGTCAACAACCACGGCATATATCATATTACTGAACTTGGCTCTCATTATACATTTATGTTTTTGATGAGATATCATTACTTTTTGTACAGAAATTTTAAGTAGTAGTTGATAATGTAATAAAAATTAAAATATTATTTACTCAATTTGGCCATTACAAATACTTTTTCCTATATAATAAATTTGAGGACTGAGCATTTAACTTATTTACATCTCACTTCTTTTGTCGCTGAAGTCAACAACCAAGGCATATATCATAATATTGAACTTGGCTCTCATTTCACTTTTATGTTTTTGTTGGGATATCATTACTTTCTGTACAGAAATTACTAGTAGGTAGGAGTAGGTTCATAATAGAAACAATATTAAATGTTATTTAGGATTTTTTTTTTACTTACGCTTACGGGGAATAATATCCTTTTCCGTTCTTCATGCGTCGAAGGCAATTACGAGTTTCGTCAAGGGTTATTGGGGCAATAAGTCCGAGGTTAGGGGGTGGGTCGTGATGAAGACTGCATGGGTGCTGAGTATTCAGCAAGTCCTAGAAGTAGCTTCTCCACCTCTCCTTCACAGAGTCATGACTACAGAACAGCGTGCCCTGGGAATATCTGACGCAAAGACATTTTGCGATATCTTGCGTCGCTTTATCCCGGGAACGTGCCAGCTTGTAAATAAACTTCTGCCCCTCCACAGTTTCAAGTTTATCATACAATGGTGACAAACTCTTACTGCGGGCTCTGGCTACAGCTCTTTTACTGGCATGTTTAGCTACTATGTACTCCAGTCTGTCTTCAGGAGAGTTGGATTGCTGCCAGTTCTTAAAGGTATCCTTCTTTTCACGAGTCACCTCCTGCACCTTGTCATTCCACCACCATGTCTCCCTGTCGATGACACGTCCTCCCTTAGAAAGGCCAAGAACTCGCCTGCCTGCCGCAATGATTGCCGACTGAGCTCGATCCCAAGCATCCTGAGCAGTCTCGGTGTTAGTCAAAAGATTATGACTTTTCACCTCTGCCAGGAACTCGGTCTGCATCGGTCCATTCAGCAACCACCACTTGATCCGAGGTCTACGTTTCTCGGCTACTTTCTTCTTCGGAGTGACGTTAAAGTCCATGACAAGAAGACGATGTTGGGCCGTTAGGCTTTCGCCTGGAATGACCTTACAGTTAGTTACCCTGCCCATATGACACCGTCTGGTCAATAAGTAGTCTATTTGAGTTGAGTGGGACCCGCTCTTATACGTGATAAGGTGCTGAGAATTCTTTTGGAAGAACGTATTCACGATGGCCAGATCAGACGCAATACAGATTCTGAGAATATTTTCTCCCTCTGTATTGTGAAGACCGTGCCCAAAACCCCCGTTAACACGTTCATACGGCTCAGCATCGTTTCCGACGTGACCGTTCAAGTCCCCCCCAACTAAGACCACTTTGGTAGACAATACAGCAAGTAGCACCTCTTCATACTGATCCCAGAATGTCTCCTTTTCGGACGCGCTACATCCCGTCTGGGGAGCATAGGCACTGATTAAGTTTGTGGTAACGCCCTCAATCAGTACCTTTACTCGCATCAAGCGGTCGCAGCGACGGTCAACTTCAAGGAGCCCATTCTGAAGCTCTTCAGAAAGCACTACCGCCACACCGTTTCTACCGGAAGGTAACCCAGTGTATATAAGCCGGTAACCCTGTCCGATGTTACGGGACTTATTGCCCTTCCAGCAAGTTTCTTGGAGAAAAGCACACTGGACCCGACGTCTCATGAGTACATCTGCGAGTTCCCTGCATCGTCCGGTTAGAGAGCCAATATTCTACGTTGCAAAGCGGAGTTTCCGTCTGGGTACTAGCGTCTTTAGCCGTGCCCGTACTTGACACGGTAGCCCTTGTCCACTTGTCGCAGGTGTAGGGCGATGTGCCTGCGCGTCGTTTTGCGGCGACGCCCTAGTCTTTTCGTGGTTCGTTCCATGCTGAGGCGAGTTGTGGTTTTTAATGGAGCGATTACCATCTGACCTCCAAAACCCCTTTGTGGGGAGAAACCGGGGGGAGAGGAATAGGACAGATAGAAAAGGGGAAAGGATGGGCAGAGGGGGAGGGTAGGAAAAGGAGGGGATTAAAAGAAGTGGATACCACTTTTATGGACTGGACGGAGGCTATAACAAGTGGTGGCTCGAGGATCCGGGGTCGCGTACCCGTATGCCCAAGAACAAATAACGGATAGATATTAGTCAGGGCACCCTCTGGATCTGGTTTAGTTTGAGATCGGAGAAAAAAAGGATTACAGAACCTCACTAATACTCTCTAAAACTAACTTAATAGGTCAAGAAGCAGCAGCGAATTCCCTAATGTCTTAATGTTTTGTTTAATAGCATTTAAATATTTTTTTTTTCAATAATAAAATATTTCTATGTAGTATTACAACCCATTTTGCTTATCCATTTTATGTTTTGCATACTGTATAATAACTGCTGTTATTATTATTTTTTTAGCCTTACGCTCCTAAGGCACTCCATTGCCCATGCTCCGCCCGAATTTTATATTGAAAATTGAGCCACGGAACTCAACGCCTCGCCTTGTCTGGTTACCAGAGCGAGAAAATGAAAATATCTCATATCCCTGAGTGAACATAATCAAATTTACAATTTCAATTCAATTATATAAAACGACAATAGTAGATTCAATTCCCGAAACCGTTTGCAAGATACTTTTCATGAGTTCGAATTTAAAGACAAACACCAACTATGCAGACGGTCCTGTCTGCGATCCATTTAATTAATAGCGATTTACTAGTTAGTAGTCGTAACGTGCAACGCCTAACTCACTTAGCTCCACCAAGCCTTGTTATGGTAATGATTTTATAGGAAATATATAGGAATTATTTTACTTTTTTTTAAGAAAACGTATAAATAATCCAATCCACTAGGTACAGTATTTTTTTAAGATTTCATAGAATTTTTTTTTTTGATGTGTAGAAACATTTTAAAAATGTTAAAAACTGATTTATTTTGATATGAAACGTATTTTATGTCTATCTTGCTTTTTAAAAAATAAATAAATATTGATGGAACAGATTATAAATGTGATGGATATGTTTAGAAACTATTTGAAAAACATCGTATGTTAGACAGTAAAACCAAACATTTTATTTGCTTAACAAGGCCAAAGACAAAAAAAAAGTACTAGAAATCGAACCCATAATCATAATGTGTATAACTAGAAGACTTACCCCCGATGATGGCGACAAATCAACAAGTTGTATCCACAATTATTACGTACTAGACACTTAAATAGATCAACACTTAAAATACTCGAGGCTTAAAATAATTTTCTCTATACAAATACCGATATCCAATAGAAAATGTTATATAAAGTAATATTTAGAAAAGCTCGAGCACGTGTGAGTATGTAGATAAGTTTGTATGGAGCGTTTCCTACGAACTGAAATATCGCAGATTAATTTATCCAAAGCCAAGAGTATAAGAGATGGTTTAACACTTAATCGAATTAGCCTCGAACGTGGAGCTTCGTGTAGTTCAAAATTCCTACTTTACTTGTACATTTGAACTTTAATGTATGTGAATGTGTACAGCGTTTTTAGAGTATTGAGATTTTGCACAGATAGATTAAATGTTTAGAATATCCCGATTTGTTTGTTTGTTTTTTTTAGCTTTATGCTGTAAAACAATAATTTAGAGAGTTGAGCTAGTTGACATAGCTATCTATCCACAGGCTATCCAAAGAAGTGAGTGAAAAGAAAATGTAAAAAATGCCTTTCTTCAATTGAAATTTGACTTTGGCTTTCGTGACACAGTCTGCGACTGCAAATTATGTAGTTTCGTTTTTTTGCCCTTCTAAAACAATATATGGTATCCAGTTCAGTAAGCAAATAATGTTTTTAATTCGGGGCAAACGTGGACAGTGAGTGTCTCGCCACTAAGTTCCTTCGCTGATTTTTTTTCAAAAAATTTCGCTGAAGCTGAAAAATAAACAGTAATTCGAATCTACAACCGTCGACAGCAACTATACATATTACTGCACGCAACGTCAATGTGCATATGACCTAATATTTAGTTAATCATACTAAGGAGTAATGCAGAAATGCGTGTAGCATACTATTTGACCTCTGGAGCCTTCGAGTATCCCGTGAGTGCTAGAATTATACATTTAGACCTTCCATAACTACATAAATTGATGCCAACGTGATGTAGTTTATATATAAATTTATATGTCTGAGACCAAATAGAAGACAGAGAAGAATAATGTAAATATACCATTTATTTATTTAATATTCTTATTTCCTCGCTCTGATAACGATTCAGCGTAAAGCTAGACATAATCATTTCTTCGAGTTGTGTTTCCTAAAATTAAAAAAATATTTATAATACATTAGCCTATTGGCTCCGTGTACGACTACAGCGCCACCCATCGTACGCAAATTTGTGGGCTCTGACGTTTTCGTTTTGTTAAGATTTTAGTTTGTACATGGTTGAAAATTATTGTTTTTAGAAAATACTTGTGCAAATGATTTGATAGTAATATCAATAGTAGTCCATTGAAACGTTATTTTACTAAAAATGATTTCAATAATATGTTGTAGCTTTAACTATAAAAAGAAAATAAGTCATAGAAATTATTTTATTATTATTAATATACACAATATAAAAATGTTTATTATTAACCAATTATTAAATTACCAAAACAGAATGTAATTTAAGAAATAAAAGTAATTTAATTTTAATTATTTGTAAGTGTAATTAAATAAAGAAATATTTACAGATCTAAAGATCTTTTTTAAATATGGGGGCTTGTAAATTTACCAATACACACAAGATATGTACAATGTTCTGAAAACAATGCAGTTAAATAAATTTTCGGAAATTTTATAAAAAATTTGGAATATACCATTTTTTTATTAAATTCCCAACTTCATCATTAATCTTTGTATTATTCTTTCGACATGAATTCTTAAACTCACAATATTATATGTTTCTTGTGTTACTTCTCTGGAAAATTCACTCTTATTTTGAAAGAAGGGGGGCATAACAATCTTCACCTATTTTCCACTTCGATCTATAACTGTTCTTATATCTTGAAAACCTTTATCAGCTAAAACAATATCGTTGCTGATAGTTTTAATAATAAGTTGATTTAATTATTAATTTTTAGATAAACACCCAGTAAAATCTTCGTTTTCTGTTTAAGTTACCACATCTGTGTGTGTTTTTTGAGGGGTATTACGTATTTTGTTCTTAATTTTTTTGTCCTTTTTAATATAAATAATTGAGTTGTTTTTTTTCCGTTTGTACTTCATCATCACATACCTGGCTATAAATATATATTTACATGTAATGAGGCCAGTCGTGGCGCAGTGGCACAAACTGTGCCTGTAAAACCGACTGGTTGTGGGTTCGATCCCCACTCGAGGAAATATTTACTTATATTTATATTTCCATTTCTTCGTTCTGGTGTCGAGGCAAAAGTGCGGCGTTGAGTTCTCCCATTAACATGCAATGCCTCCAGAATTCGGCAGAAAGTGGGGAACAGAGTGTCTTACACTAGGTTCCCTCTGCCTAACCTACTGTGTGCGGGATACAGCGTGAAGCTGATTTATTTATTTTTTTACTTGTAAATTACATGTAAATGTATCTCTTGCATTGTAGAATTTCCCATTTTCTTGTCTTAATAAAACGATAAGTCGAACATTTTACTTTGACATTAACAGTTGACAAAGCCTACAGTTTTTTTTACTTTTGGCCATCATGAGCGCTGCGAGTGATTATAAAATCCCGACATAATACTTTGCACCCTGCCAATAGGAGGTAAGATGATATTTTATTTTATCTAATTTACTTTATTTAATTAATTGATTTAGCATCAATAAATGTATTGAAAAATACGATGATATGTATTTGCTACAATCTGCTATCGACGATATGCTCACACAGATCTCCTCCACTGAGGTGATACTTGCCGTTTCGACGGATTTCGATTAAAACGTACACATAAGAGTACCCACTAAGGTTGATTATTTAGAGTTAAATAAATAATTCAGTAGTTTAAGCGGGCGAAGCCGCGAGTGTGTCGCCGCGAAAATATACGCAATTAACCTGGTTAAATAGTTTCATTTAAAACAAACAACCGTCTTTTGTTGTCTATTTTTGTCACTTATTAAATACTAAATCAACAGTATGCAGGTATCCGAAATTATTAAGTATTCTTTTCATTACTTATTGACCGAGTACATAACAAAATGATATTTAGGTTGAAAATATTATCATTATAAAAGAACATATGTTTTATACGTTTGTTTTTTATTAACGAGTGTAAAATTAATCAGTTTTAGTACGTATACTTAAATTTATATTTCCTCAAATTAATTTATATTTATTTAAAGCGGGGAAACGAGAAGTGTTTTAACACTAGGTTCCCTCTACCTATTCTGTTGTGTGCGGGATACAGCGTGAAGCTGATTTTTATTTGCATGTAAAGTTTTATACTACTCGTGTACGACACATGACGTTTTTTAAGAGAGGCAACTCACACGAGGTAAAGTGTAAAAGTACAGTACATCAAAATGCTAAATTTTTTTCAATTCGAATCAGTAGTTTCCAAAATTAACGCGTTAACCAATCAATAAATTTAAAAAATTAAGCAATTTAAATATACTTAAATACTGAAATAATATAAACAGTTGAAATAAGATCATAAATTAGCTGTGATACGTGGTATATCCTCCTCTGTATTTTCGTTTCCGTGACGTAACGAAAATAGTAATAGAATGTTAAATGTGTACAAAAAGGTATTATAAAAATATGTGGACTTTCTTGGGAATTAAATATGTAGATAAATATAAAACTAAAGCTGATAATTATGAAAAACTTAAAAAAGTACAAACCACGTATATGTAGTGTAGTTTAGTTAAAATATATTTAAAAAAAGAACGTGACGAGATCGTGCTGGCCAGCATTCGCTGCTGTATACTATAAGAACTGGTCGGATCACGCTCTTGTAGTTGTCTATTCCTTCAGTTTCTCAAATTAGTAAGCCTATGACAAACTCCAATTATCCTGGAGGAGTTCCTGTGGGGGTACATGGTGATCCTCTTGCAAGTTATTATGGCTTCAGATGTCTCAAAAAAGGTTCCTAAAATCGACGAGAGTCACCTACCATAAAGACTTTATGGTCAAGTAGTTGAACATGATGATCTGTTGAATTCCTTTACGGCTTTTGAATAAGGGTTTGATCTAAGGCAGAATATCTAACTGTTTGCATTGCGACATTAGGCAAGAACAAAAAACATAAAATGTAATAATTAAATTTTATAGCACATCGTAGCGTTTGGCGCTCCGTTCTCTCCGACCACCCCGCTAGGGATAAAGCGTGAAGCTAAGTTAAGTTATATAGTTAAGTATAGAACTAAAACGATTGAAAAATAAAAAAAAAAAACCTCCTTCATTGAAGCTATATCGATTAAATATAGATAGATTGCTTAAATAAGTACCTACCAACTATTTATTATTTGTCCTTACATAAAATGACAAAATCAAACAAGAAAATGGCTAGAGGCCAGCTGGGGTACAGGGGCACAAGCGTAAACACAACAGATTGTGGGTTCGATTCTCACTCGAGGACATGAAATATGTATTGCGGTGTTGAGTTCTGCCACTCAATACGTAATGCCTTTAGAATTACACAATGTAGATAGTGAGAGCGGAGTGTCTTAACATATGGCTTCCTCTGCTTTCCTTGCTACGGGATAAAACAAATCAGTTTCACGCTGTATCCCGCACACAGCAGGGTAGGCAGAGGGAACCTAGTGTTAAGACACTCCGTTCCCCACTTTCCGCCGAGTTCTGGAGGCATTGCATGTTGAGTGGCGGAACTCAAAGCCGCGATTTGCCTTGATACGATAGCGAAGAAATGGAAATATAAATTCAAGTAAATATTTCATTTACAGGCCTCAAAACAAAATAAAACTAAAACTAAAGAAAATAAATTTAATAAATAAAATCAGCTTTACGCTGTATCCCGCACACCGCAGGGTAGGCAGAGGGAACCTAGTGTTAAGACAATTCGCTCCCCACTTTCTGCCGAATTCTGGAGGCATTGCGTGTTGAGTGGCAGAACTCAACGCCGCGCTTAGCCTCGACACCAGAGTGTCGAGGCTAAGCGCGGCGAAAATCAAAGAAATGGAAATATAAATTTAAGTAAATATTTCATCTCCTCGAGTGGGGATCGAACCCACAACCAGTCGGTTTTACAGTCACACTTCGTGCCACTGCGCCACGACTAGCCTCAATTATCAAAATAAATTAATTTTTAACAAAAAGAAAAACCGACTTCAAACAACGAACTAAAAAGTAAAAAATAATTTTACATAATGTAAAACGTACTTTGATTTTGTTAAACAAAAATAATTAAAAAAATATATTATAATTTTGAAGTCGGTTCTAAGTAAAACAAACAGGCTTAGTAATTCGACATTGTAGTTAGGTTGTTGTAGCATGAGCTTGACACGAACGCACGTTTGCCACGTCCTTTTCCATAAAAAAAATACAACTACTCTACCTCTGACCACGAACTACTGTAAAGTGTTCCAAATGCCGGGTGTCCAAAAATGTATAACACTAAATATACAAAATCAATCTGCTTAAATAGTTTCATTTAAAACACACAACCATCGTTTGTAGTCTCTTTTGTCACTTATTAAATACTGAATCAATAGTATGTGGGTATCCGAAATCTTTATATATATAATAAAACAGTAAAGTAAAATAGGTTCCCTCTGCCTACCCTGCTGTGTGCGGGATACAGCGTGAAGCTGATTTGATTAAAACAGTAAAAATATTTTGTTTGTTCATTTAGTAACTTTGACTGAAATGGATATAGGGATACTTAAAAAGAATAATAGAAAGCAAATATATATAAGGCATTAGTTTGCCTGCGAATGTTATATAACAATCGCGCTGGTAAGATTCCTGGCTAAAGATTGACATTCGAAACGTCTTAGTTATATGACTGTTGATAAAAACATATATTTTTAAAGCACTATTGTTCAGAGTACAAACAATAAAGTAACCAAAATTGAATTGTTATTGGAGGTTACCTTCATAAATAATAATAGTAATTAATTCAACGCATATATATATAAAGACCGATTTGATCTTCAAAGATTTTTTTTTTTTTCGGTTCGTTCGTTCATTTGAAATAAATCTATATAAAAATGCCTAAAAACAGCCTTTCTACGTGCACTCTGTGATAACTACATATTAACCTTTATAAATCATAACAGTTAAGTTTAGGTCGTAATTAATTCAACACCGAAATAAAGACTGATATGATCTTCAAAGAAATATTAAGTAAATTGATTTTTTTATTTATTTATTTATTTAATAGGAAGCCAACATAATATACAGTGTATTTTATCCTTCATACAAAGCTTAGTATATACCATAAGTAAATTCATAGATCCGAACGAAGATCGTTCGTTCGTTTGAAATAAATCTATATAAAAATGCCTAAAACCAGCTAGCCTTCTACTTGTACTCTGTAATAACTACATATTTACCAATTGTACATTTAGCCAATAATATATGTTATGTAACTAATTTAATAACTGTACAGGACTGGAACTGTACAGTTATTTTACAAAGAATATTATGAATCCTTCAAATCAATAATCTAACATTTAAGGCTGTTTCAGAAAGAGTAAATTAAACTATTCACTGACATCAGCACATTTAACAGAGTTTTAAAAATAGATGAGAGATACATTACATAGGTAAAAAGAACGTAATGTTACAAAAATATATACGTATAAGAAATAATTAGCTTTATGTAATTAGAGTTTAATGTATTATTTCAGCGCGATATATTTAGTTTCATCTTTTTTGATTAATAGAATAGTAGATAGTCTTTTGTTTATCATTTCTTTCGTTTAAGTATCCTGTTGCTTATTTTGTTTA
>DWMY01002438.1:0-11829 GCA_018249775.1 Heliconius hecalesia formosus
ATTGACACTTTCAGGTGCATCAAAAGATGAGAAATGCTTATTAAGAAGCTCTAAATCAATTTTATATGAATTATTGTTAGAAGAAGATTTACCAACTCCAAGAGATTCAAGAAATTTCCATGTTTTTTGTTAATTAGCGGCAATTTTTTTTAAGTAAAGTTAGTAAATTTTAGTTAGAAAATTCTTAAGGGACAACATAAAATAATATATCGCCATCCCCGGGGAACAAAATAGTAATTGCAAAATCTCAACTTTTTAGCCAAAAAAAATTTTTCCCTGCAGAGAGGCTAACAACATAAATAAGTTGTAACAAGCGAATAAAAATTTCGCTTTATAGCTTAATGAGCAGAATGAGTGTATTTATGGCTTAATGAGATTAGTAGTCAAAGCGCCTGGTCGGTTTTCAGGAGGCGCGGGTTCGAGTCCCGCTACGTTCAAATTTTTATACCTTTTCTAAATAAATATTTTTCTTTCCTAAGTGTGGAATAACACTTTAAAAATATTATAAATACTTACCTGTAAGTTTACACGCTACCAAACATAAGAAAATAAATAAAAATATGAAAATACTGACAGTCGTTGTACAATAGTTTAGAGCACTGAAGACATAGCTTGACCAAATGACACAAATATAATATTTTTGCCTACCGTTCTCACAGGGATCTCCTGCCTACGAAGACTTTTTGCCGCAAGATTAAGCTACTGAGTGTAGTAGAGGAGTGTGCGTGGAAAAGGAGTATATACGATTTTTGCAAAGTAGTGCCTGTGAGACCGTGCGTCTGCAGTTGAGAGTTAAGCTTTGTGTTGACAGTTATATATGGCTGTGTTCACTCATTGTAATGATGTAAGCTTCTTTACCGCATAGTACTTTCAATGCATAGTGTAAGGCATCCTAAAGCACTCAGCAAATTGTATTGCAAGTAAAAAAAAAATGATAATTATAAGGATTTTTAATTATCTTATAAAAAAATACAACCTACATTGCTATTTAAGATCGGTTTGGTAGTTTTTTATAATTAATATTTGTACGAACATTTTTCTTAAAGCTTTAGAATATGATGAGAATTATTAATACCTTACTGATGTTAAAAAAGAATATACTAATTTGAATAATTAAATAAATAATAACAATTTGCAAGTTTTATTTCTCAGCATTTATTAGGTTATAGAGTATTAATTTGAACGAAATTCATTTGCTCTCACATATGTTAAATGCTATTTAACATATGTGAAAACTTTATGCATGTATAAATGGGATGACAATGCGATATTATTATGACATATAGGTGATCTGATGATGGATCTGGAAGGTGGTTATAGGAACTCCGTAATTAAGCGATGCAACCCCATCGAGGTTTAGCTCGTTTGATTCATCTTGACGAGTACTTTGATAATAAATGGTAACCAGGGTCTGATGATGCAGCTGGAAAGTGGCCATAGGAACTACACGATTAGACGACGCAACCCCATCGAGTATGAGGTCAACTAGAATTAGGGGGCGAATATTGCAAGTTCTCCTCTTACTGAGCAGCTACGTCCTATAAATAGCATAGTATATGCAAAATTTGTAACACTTACGTAATTAAATATTTCTGAGATTTCGTTATGAGTATCCATCTATATCTATATATAAATGTAGATATAGATGGGTACTTCAGTTCTTTATTTTTTCTCCAAATTTTACCTTTAAACTTTACTGTACACTATATTAATAGTGGTATTTGTAGCTGATTCAGATCTGCATTTTTATATTCGTAAAATCTTTTGAATGGAATGTGCAATTATAATAATTCAAAATTAAACAGCAGGTATTGAAATATTCGTGAACACGAAATTATTTATTAGGATAAGGATTAATATAAGCGTCTAGATAACATGATCTAATTACGTTTGGTATTTCTATCTATTATTAAACTGTAATAAAGTAGGTGTATTGTCAAAACTGCAATAGTAGGATATATGATATCGCGAGGTTTTTTGTAGATCTTCAAAAGTTTCTGCAGGGCATGCAATGAAATATATTTTATGCCACGTTTTTTTACATTATTGATATTTTAGTAGGGATCCCTATTTTTTTCTATGTTACTCAGTGATAATGCAGAAATGTAATAGTGAAAGAATTTTTGATATCAGTTTAGTAGTTTTTTGGTTTATCCACTACAAACATGCAAATCTTTCTTCTTTGTATAATAATAATAGTATAGACTAGCGACCCGCTCGCAGCTACGCCCGCTAGAACTATACATTTATATATTTATATAATTAATTATCTAAAATAATTTCATTATCAAATAACAATATCACTTTACAAATCAAATGTTAAAGTGTTTTGCCAATTCAATACAATTTTTGTAGCAATTTTTGCTAATCAAATACTTATGAATTAATTAAAATGAAACAAAATCGGAAAACTTTCCTAAATACAAGTGTGTTTCTTTTTTTTTAGATACTCCGTTCTCTATATTCTGCTGAATTTCCGAGATATTCCGTATTGATTAGAGAAACTCAACGCCGCACTTTGTCTTGCCATATTAGAATATCAAGATTTCTAAAGATCAATTAAATCGATTTTTATCCAATACACAAAAAAAAGTTGACACTCATACAGTATTCATATATCACACACCACTAGGAAGCAGATGTTGTAAAATCCTATCGCAATTTTTTATCTTTCCATAGATAAATTAAAAGGCGTTGATTCAAAAAAATACTTTAATAAAACATTGCCGAAGTTTGCACATCACGCTTCAAAAGATCAATTTACTTTATGTACGTATAGTAGTTGCTATTTAAAAGGGTTAGAGAAAGTTTTTATCAATATATGTTTTGGTGATATATTTTTTAGCTTCACGCTCTATTCCCACATATAGAAGAACAATCAGAGTGAATCTACTGTTAAGACACTCAAATCCTCAATCTCCGCCTAATTTAAGAGTGGAACTAAGAGCTACCTTTTTACTTGTAACCAGTGCAGAAAAAAAACAATAATTTCCCCGAGAGAAACTCGAAGTCACTACCATCCGTTTACAATCAAGTGCTGTACACCTGCACCATGGCGATCCCTTCCTTATTAAATTATTTTTTTTACTAAAACTTAATGTTATATTGTTAGTGGCTACCCAGCTACGTGCAGGATGCACGTAACTGCGTAGTCAGACAAAACCTGGGAACCTAATGTTAAGACACTCCATTCCTATAAATACACTTCCTTTCTCCACTTTCCATCTAATTTTGGAGTGGAGAACTCAAAGCCGTGCTTTGTCTCGTTAACAGATTGAGGAAAATAAAATAATAAATCATCCCGAAAGAAAAACATCAATTTCTTTGTTGTTTTTAATTGAATAGAATTATCTCGTTTTCTTTAGGGATACCTTATTCCTTAATTTTATTAGATAATTATCGATAGAGGCCGTAACATATGATTGTAGAATGTGACGGTGGTATTCCCACTAGTGGAACTCATTCCACTAGTGGGAATAACTATATTAATTTTTCCTCTCTGCAAGATGAAACGTGACGTTGAAATCCGCTACACAAAGGCTCTGTTTCAGACAAAATTATCCAGATAGAAGGTAAAGCCTAGCCTTGTATTTTCGACAAATATATGGACCATGATAGTTATAATAATATCATAAAATCCGCAGGCATTGCGGAACCCAACGCCGCGCTTCATCGGTCCTATTGCCTATCAACTCCACTTTTTCGATAGCTGGGGAAACGAATTCACAACTATCACGTTGAATCTAACATCAAGAGAACCGAATGTAGACTATTATCGAAAGTATATACTAAAAAAGTGTAACTACAAGAATAAAAAAAAAACAAAAAACTTCCCAAATCCATAAAATCAGCTTAACGTGTACAAAATCCCTATACCTTTGAGCTGCCAATTTATTACTGAATGTATGAATAGCTACTGAAACCCGGAAAGTCAAACAAAGGGTACAAAGGACACTAAAACAGTTTATTGACAGAAGATATTCTGTTATAATTGAAAACGCATTTTCTATTATATCTTTTTTATTTGTAGAAATTAGTTTCTATTTTTTTTTCATTTAGATTCAAACTGTGTACTGCGCAAAGCGCAAAGCAGGCAGGAAAGTGGTATGCTAGTGTTAAAACAATTCTGTTCCTCATTTTCCGCCGAGTTCTGGAGTGGCGATATTCAACGCCGCGTTTCACCTCGTCCTGAACAAGAATATGAAAATATTAAATAATTAATTTCCTCGAGAAAGAATCGAACCCACAACCTGTTACATTTGAAGTCGCACGCGTGTGCCCTAGCGCCACGACTAGCCTCGGAATTTATTTTATATCAGAAATAAATTTCATATTATATTGTAAAATTGATTTCTGATATAATATAATATTTAGTTTAAGAAGCCGTCGTGGCGGAATGAGTGTTTTAAGACTCTGCTATATGTGCGATACAGCGTCAAGTTAAAAAACATTGCAATTTGTCTCATTGAAGTGAAAAAATTACAATAGTCTTCCTTTCTAGAATTACATGACGCTTGATTCATTGATATAAGTGCGGTAGGATTTAGTATTCCAGCGGGATCTTGAATTAATAATGAATTCTCGAGAAAAGTGCTCAAGACAGTATTCTGTAAATTACTTATGTAACCACCACTAAGACGCTAAGAGGGCTCAAATTTTACGTTTGTAACTAGACTAGTGGAGTATTTGAAATGATTATGTTAATTATTGATTTTTGTTATTTTGAGGCTACCCTAGCGTAGGGGCACTGGGGTGCCACTATAAGCGATGGTGGTGGGTTCGATTCCCACACATGATTCATGAAATATTTATAATTTTCTTTCTTCGCTTTAGTGACGAGGCTAAACTCGATGTTGAGTTCCACTTAACACGCAATGCTTACAGAATACAGCGGAAAGTTGGGAACAGAAGCGTCTTAATGTGGTAGGAGAATTTCAGAGCTAAGTTCTAAGGTTCCTTCTGCATATCTTATAAGGTGCTGGATACAGCGTGAAGCTCTAATTTTTTTTTTCCAAAACTTTAAACTATGGTGGCGCAATGGGACAGCATTTGACTATCAAGCCATAAATGTGGCTTTGATTCTAAATAAGGTATTTTTTATTAAACTTTACAGCTACATTAAAATTTATAATAAAATGTATTAATAAAATGCTGCGTTGAGTTCCGTTATATAATAGACAATATCTGGAATTCAGATGGAGCGTGAAAAGGGTGTTTCTTTACTGTAAATTTATCTAGCAAGAAATGAAAAAACGTTAAGCAAAACTTTTATATAATACAATAATTATTATTTACTTATTATTAAGGTAAACTTATAAGCTTCACTAAGCTTATAGACAGAGAATCCAGAGCCTCCAGACCTACGACATTTTAGCAAAGCTGAAATTATGAGGATTAAGTCTAATATGTATTTAAGACTGTATGCGTGGGTATTTCCTAACTTGAAAGTGGGTCCATTTCAGAGGGAGCGTCATTTTAACGTACACGCTCTTCCTCTCAGACAGAGATGTATCTTTATTTGAGTACGCATACTGCCTTAACTACATATTAGACTAATAAACCCTGAAACTGAGATACGTTTATTGTTTGAGAAATTATAATGTAGCGGAATTCAACGTGGTTTCTTATCCTAGAGAACGCAAAGAAACTTATTTATGTCTTCGAATGAGAGTCAAACCCAAGATCATCACGATATCAATCAGACTTTAGTGTAGTACTACTTATCGAGGAAAGCTATATATACTATATTACATGACGTTATTCGTTTCAAAAATATTAAATATTTCATTTCTTTGAGTGGAAATTGAACCTATCGCATTTATATTCGCACGCTTGTTTGTGTCATTGCGCCACGACTGGCTTCGTGGATGTATATAATTAGCGATAATAATTTAATATTCAAATAATCTTATAAGCTTAAGCGTAGCAAGTTAAACGAACTATTACTTCTGATTCCAAAAGTAAACACTTCAAACGCCTACCGTACTGTCTCTGATTGTTATTATTTGCTAACATTAAAATTGTTAGTTTATAGTTATTTTGAGACAAATTTTTTTTCAGCTTAACGCTGTTTCCTGTATGTAGCAGGGTAGGCAGAGGGAGCCTAGTGATAAGACAATGCACTTTCACTTGGAGGTATTGTGTGTGAAGTGGTGGAACGCAAACTCGGTCTCGGTAAGAGGGAAGAAATGAAAATATTAAATATTTCATTTCCTCACGTGAGAATTGAACTCATAACCTGCTGTGCTTACAATCACACTATGGTGCTACTGCGCCACACCTGGTCTCAATTGATATAATTTCTTTAGTGTTACTGGAATGTCGACATATACACCTTTACTAATATTATAAGGCTGAAGAGTTAGTTTAACTCAGGAACTAATGTTTGGAATATAATTTTTTTTATATCGGATAGCCTATTTTTGGAAGACTGTTATTAATAATGTTAATCGTTTCGATGTAACCCACTGTACCAGCATTAGAGTTACTAGTTACCGCAGATAAAGTCTAGTAAAAACGGGTTATCTATAAAGTCGGTTTTAAACTGTCGGACGACAGTTTTGCAAATAACTTTATAAGAATACATTTATGAAAAATACTTTTATGAGTTGAATTAAATTATTATAACTGAATTATCAATATTTCGTATACTAAAAAGAAGTTACCTGGAAATTAAGTTTTTTTCGATAAATTTACATTTATTATCACTTAATTATTAAGATATTTTTTCACTTATATTATGCAAATCAATACACTACACACACAACGACGTTCATCGATTTATAAGATTTTATCACGTCAAAAATAAAGCTTTTATTTCTAACAGACAACACCTAGACGAAACTAAGAGGGGTAGAAATCTAATATTTAGGTTTCTTAGGGAGCTTAGGGAAGCACTATGGCTACGTTCAGATGACAAGCGTTCAACGCGCGTTTCGATAACGCGCATTTACAACTACACACTTTTTGTTCAGGCCGTACACATGCTAACGCGCGTTTTAATAAAGCGCGCGTTGACGCTGCGCTAGCGCTTGACTGTTGTAAGCGCGCGTCAACGCGCGCTTTGAGATCATTGATTTTCTATGTTTCCGTTCAGTTGAGCGCGCGCTTTCGACGCGGATATACGCATTTTAAGGGATCAGTTCGTTCAGAAATCGTGTGGAAATTGGGTGGACCCAATATCTCCGTCTTCTGTCACTTCGGTTCAGCCTTTGGTATAAAATCACCGCTAAAACTGTTTCTACGTCCATCTCCTTCAAATGTAGAACTCTACTGAAATCTATGGCGGCCGCGAAAACGCGCGTTCAACGCCTGACAAGCGCGTGTCATGTGAACACTATACAAAAAATTTAGCGCACGTTCAGCGCGCGCTGAACGCTTGTCATCTGAACGTAGCCTAAGAGAAGAGTCGATCGTTGTGACGACGCAGTAGTACAGCGTCTGGCTGTAAACGTGATTATTGTTGATTCACTTCTCATTGAGGGTAATTAATTAATTATTTCTATTATTTCCTTGCTCTGGTAACATAATAAGGCGCGAAATTGAACTACGGCACTTAATAATAACACATAATAAACTTGTTGTAAGTAATGTCTTGAAAATATGATGGAACATTTAGAAACAGAGTATCTTAATATTAGATACTCTCTGACTATGCTGCTATAGGTATGTAAGATATAGTGACAAAGAAAACAATAATAAGAAATTTTGGTAAATCTTATCAATAACAACTTATAATATAAGCGTCTTTCATAAAGTTAGAAGTAAAGAAATAAAATAAATATGTTATTAATTCCAAATGCTATGTTGGTTTATATTCGTATTGTCAACCATTTGTCTTATTTGCGAGGTCTTCAGAATAAACTGTAATCTTCTTGTTATACAAGAAATACAAAAAGTTTAATCCAACTATTCTTTTGATATATATTTTTTTGAAGATTTTGCTTAAGAGAATCTTAAAATTTTATCCTTTTTTCTATCCTTATGATTAGACACGAAGTGCTTACTCTAATCTGGCGGTTGTGGCTTCAATTCCCACTGAAGGAATTAATAATTGTCCTCGCTTTCGCGAAAAAACAGAGCGCGTTGCTTAGTACCACCATTTAACACAGAATATTTCGAAAACTGGGCAGAAAAGGGGAAACAGAGTGGAACATGAAGCTCCCTCCACCTACGCCGATATTCGATACGGGATACAGCGTATACCCAAAGATATATATGAGCTACTATAAAATAATTTTATGGAATAAATGCGTTCAAAACTCTTTAACCGCGATCATCATACTGTCGATTACATGCATACTGTCCACTATAATTTATTCGTGAATAGTCATTAAGTGATATTATACATAAACCAAATTGAAAGTTTGTATGAAAAAATAGATAGATTTTTTACATGATTTCATTTAAATTGCCGTGATAGTGTATGTGAAATATTGCAAGCTCAATTTGTAACAACCATTGTCCGAGGCCTTCGGCCATGAGGCCAGTCATGGCGCAGGGGCACTAAGTGTGACTATAAAATCGACTGGCTGTGGGTTCGGTCCCCACTCGATGAAATATTTACTTAAATTCATATTTCCATTTCTTCGCTCTGGTGTCGAGGCAAAGCGCGGGGTTGAGTTCTATCACTCAGTACGCAATGCTTCCAGAATTCGGCAGAAAGTGGGGAGAGAAACGGAGTGTCTTAACACTAGGTTCTCTCTGCCTACCCTGCTGTGTGTGGGATACAACGAGAAGCTGATTTAATTTTTACCATTGTCCAAATAGGCTGAAATTAATATAATGACATTGGATTTGATGACAATGATATTATATATAATAAATATTGTTGTTAATTTAAAATGAACTTAAAAGCCAAAATCTTAGAATAACTTTCGAATTTAACAAGATTAATGGTTTTGACTTTTTGAGTTACTGAGTTCCTCTACACGATAAAAAATGTCTCGAATTCAGATAAAAAAGGGAGAATGGAGTGTTTTATCACTAAGTTTCCTCTGCCTACCCTGCTATATGCGAAATACAGCGTGAAATTAAAGAACAATACCAAATTGATTTATCAATTTTTGGTTAAAAGTAAAATATTTTTCTTCAATTGCCCCTAGCTTGTTATTTTGAATACAACATACATTTACTATTTCCAATGCAACAAAGCTTTGTATTAAACATGAATTCCCGCATGTTCTTTGACACTACATATCAATAAATATACGCTGTAATTGATAGGAGTTTCAAAATACTGTTTTTACTATTGTGTATTGAAATTATAAAATAAAATTGTTTCTTTGTATTCGGAGGAATGATTATCCCAATTAAGAGAGGACGTTTTTTTTAATATCAGAGTTAAGGCGATGAAATATGCACATTTTTTCAATGTAACGAATGGACAATAAAACCACGTCGCGGTAAGTGAGTGTGATACAGCAGCGAAACAGCAACTTGTATTAAAAATGTATTTATTTATTTACAGACTGTCATAGGCTTCGCTTGTTAACAATTTACTATGAAAGAGTATTGAGTTTCACGTCGACTCTTCCTAGAACTATCTTCCGCCCTGTAGTTTCCCGTTGGACTGACAGATTTGACGTTTTTAACATTACTTGATGTTTAAAAAGGTACAGTTTAACAAAGAATATTTTCATTTTAAAATTTTGTTTTTTTATTATTAGTAGTATTTTTTCGTTGTCTTTATGTATGCACGTTTGACGAGTTGTGGGTTCAAATCTCATTTGGACGAAAGATTATATTGGCAGGTAAGCCTCGGCGTTGAGTTTGTACCGTTTGTATTGAGTGGCGATACGTGATGCCCCCAAATCGGCAGAAAACAGGGAACGGATTTTAATAGATCTGTATCAATTTTATAACGGCAACGTGAGTGATAAAATACACAAAATTCAAACTTAAAGGTATAGCTTTCAAACTCGACCGGATTATTACCACCCCCGGCATTTAAAACCGGCGTGAAGTAGTGGCTTTATGCCACTGCGTTTCGCATCAGGTAATGCCGGGCTCCGGCGCCCAACCCACCTTACAGGCAGGTAACGCACCTGTAGCTCCTCTGGTGTTGCACGGGGTCGTGGGCGGCGGTAATCACTTACCATCAGGTGACCCGCACGCTCGTTTGCCTGGTCCTTTTCCATAAAAAAAAAATAGCTACGTACATTCTGGAATAAATAAACTACAAATATAAATTTATTTAACTTGAGGACAGCCGTGGCCCAGGGGCACAGAGTGTGATTGTAAAATCGACTGGTACAATCGTGTGGTTCGATCCCCCACTCGAGGAGATAAAATATTTACTTACATTTATATTTTCATTTCTTCGCTCTTGTGTCGAGGCAAAGCGCGGCGTTGAGTTCCGCTACTCAACACACAATGCCTCCAGACCGTTCCCCGCTGTCCGCCTAGCGGAAAATGGGAACGGTCTGTCTTAAAACTAGGTTCCCTTTGCCTACCCAGCTGTGTTCGGGATACAGCGTGAAGCTGATTTTGATTTAAATTTTATAAATTTACAATGTTTTTTAATGCTATACATACCTATTAATTTACATTTGCATTTACTTGTTTTCATTCATTTTTTTTTTAATTTCATAATTTCAGATCTACGAGAGTGCCATAGTACCATATAAGCTTTGATAACAAATGTAATTTAAACATAACGCAACAAAACCGACGAATAAACGCTCGAATTTTTGGATGATGTTAACTAAGATTTTTTTTCTGTTCCTCGAGGAGCTAGTAAAACTTGATATTTAATATTAATTTTACCTTAATATCTATACCTGATGTTGAGTACAATGTTCTTGATAGATTGACAAATAGACAAACTGGCAAGGCTTTATTATTTTAATTTTAAGATACCGAACCCTAAGCAAGGCATTCGAAAAGAAAATTAGATTAAATTATAAATCAAAAGTAAAATGTTATTATATGTACATACATTTAGAGGATTAAGGATAAAATTGAGTGCTACATTAGCATTAGACGCAGTTAGATGCACTAATGCGACGCTATTCAAATGTACGTAGAATGTGTTAGCATTCTTGTCTCACTTATGGATATTATACGTGAGCATAAATTATTTTATCAAGGTCGTCGTGGCGCAGCGGTATTATTTCTGACTGTATATGCGACGGTTGTGGGTTCAATTCCCACTCGAAGGAATAGATTAGTTTCATTTCTTTGCTCTGGTAACAAGGCACAGCGTGGTGTTTAATTTTGACACACAATAATTCGTTTCGAAAATTAGGCGAAAGATGGGGAACAGAGTGTCTTTGTATTAAGTTTCCTCTGCTACACTATTATGGGGGAAAATTAAAATTAATTTATATATAGAGTGACCCCTTTTACGGGAACAGCAGCATATAGGGAAAAATATTTCAAAACCGGTATAGGTTTCAAATACTTTTTCCCTATATGCTGAGATAAGAAATTAATCAAGATACCTCAACAGTTTAAACGTAGGATTTTTTTCATTCCACGATATTTATCCATACCTGTATTTCGTGTGACGCAGTTCCGAAAAGATACCAATAACGTAAATGCATAATACTACAAAAGTACTAATAAGCGTTACCGATCTCAAAAAACATGCTAGAACGACAAGTGATATCTCTCGTTCTATTTTACGCATTTCAATATCGCCACCATTATCTACGACTCGATTTTTTGAATAAAGCGTGTGCGGCGTTATCGCTTTGATGGGATTGTGCATGTGCGCGTCATTCTTGACAAATTATTTTGTTTGAAAAAATCAATCAGCTTCACGTTGTATCCCGCACACATCAGAATAGGCAGAGGGAACCTAGTGTTAAGACACTCCGTTCCCCA